>JBBMKE010399068.1:0-12705 GCA_037834125.1 Lippia alba | reverse complement strand
CAAACTAAAGTCCTCTAATAAAAGTTCCTTTCCTAAACTCTTCTCTTGAATCATTCCCTTTTATTTTTGAGGATATTCTTTCTTTGGTTGTTTTTCATCCACCTCTTTTGGTTGTTCGATCTTGGGCCAGCAGACTTTCTATATTTTTCTGCTGTGGTATTTATATTTTTACAAATATGGTATTAATTTTAGTCTTTGCTTATTGTGCTTATTTCTTGATTTTTTAATTTGTTTCTCCAAACATTCCATTTTTCGCATGATCTTTTATAATTTGAACTTGATTTCCAAGTTCAGGTGGAGCAACAGGAAAGAAAAATCACTTGGGCTTCTTACGCAGCATTTTGTTAAGCTGTTTCTTTGAACAGATATAAGTAGTCAGATTATGAGCGTGTATTACAATAACATATTACTGTTCTAATGTTAAGCTTTACAATTTAATTTAAGCCTGGTATGTCTGCATTCTTCAGCTGGAAATGATTTCTTTAGAGCATGCTGCAAAGCTTTTGCTTGGCACCGGAAGGCACATGTAGATGACCTCCAGAAGTAATGTACCTTTGCTAGTTCTTGTAATGTACTTTCCTTCAACGAAAGATGCAAGAAATCTCATATTAACATTGTTTTTGTAACACTGTACAGCAAAGGTCAGAAGATTGTATGATATCGCCAACGTGTTATCTTCCATGAAATTTATTGAGAAGGCGATCCATCTTACTGATATTTCAATAGTTCTGAAATACTTAACATTATCGTGGATGATATGCAGACACCTCACCCCGAGACAAGGAAACCGGCTTTAAGATGGTTGGGAGTGAATGGGAAACCAGATATTGAATCTAAGAAGAGGATGTTTGGTACTGATCTTAATAATCAAGCACAAAGAGGTTCAAGGTTGATGAGGGTGATGCAGCCCTTGTCTAGAAAAGGCCAGTGCAAGTAAAACATGAGATTTCAGAAAATGAGGTCGAAAGATCAAGAACTTCTGCAAAGAGCTAGTTACCAGTTTGGCCCTTTTGCACCTGCGAATGTACCCAAAATTGGATCCCCACAAGATGAAAAGGGAAAGCAGGTTGATTGGGAAAGTCTTGCCGATACTTACACAACAGGAATCCAGGGCTTGTGTTGTTTGATTTGGCTTCTTTCTTTTGTTTCTTCTTTTGTAGGCTCTAGCATAAACTGAATGTCACATATGGTTTCACCAGGTTGCACATTGGCATCGCTGATCCATTTTTATTTCGATTTAGTGTACATGGATATAAGGAATTTGTTATCTTAATCTTCATAGCTAAAAGTTATCTAGTATTGGCTTTACCTTTTTACAATATGTTGTCTGTCACTCTGCATGAGCTCTGTGAACTATTGGATGATTCGCCACTCTGTTTTGCCATCAGTATTCTGGGCATTGGGCAAAGTATCGCATCCTATTTAATCAAATAGGAAAAATAATTCTCCCGTTGTGCAAACCACCCTGTTCTTTCTAATTAATTGTATGAGATAATTATAAACCACCTCCTAAAATATGGTAAACTTACGATTTTTTGTTGAAACTTGAAAAATTACGAATTTTTCCCTATCCCATTATTTTATCTGTTAAATTTAAAAGAATATACAATTTTATTATATTACCCTTTATATATTGAAATACAAGGGATTACATGTAATAATAGTTCAACGACAAGGGGTTGATGCAAATATTGAAATTCTTGGGGGTTTGATTTAAATATTTGAGTTTTGTGACTATCTAACATTTTTTTTCCACCAAAAGAATGTTATTTAATGATATTTTGATATTTTTATGACGAACTAATTTTATACTTAGAGTTTATGAATGCTTATTTTTATTTTTTTTATATTAGGCATGCATGTTTATATTGGGATGCTATTATTTGTATGTGAGTTAGATGCATTAGTTATTACTAACGCTTGAAGTATTTGTTAACTAATTTTGATGGACATTTATGTGAATTTACTAATGCATTGATTGATGTTAGTGTATTTGTTATATTTTTTTATTTCAGGAAAAATTTATTATTTCAAACAAATAAATTTAAGTAAATTTATGTCAAATATACAAAAAAAACTAAGATATAAACATTAGAGAAAATTCTACTTTTTTATCATATTTTATATAGGAATAAATATTATTTTAAGTATAAAATTTTCAAATTAAAAAAAATATAAATTTAACTAAAATTAAAATTGTATCATTATAGTTTCTTAATTATTAATCTATCCACTAAGGGAGATCTGTAAAATTAAATTGGAGATCTGTGAAAAAAAAATAAAAAAATCTACCCACTAAGGATAAAACTGAAAATTTTAAAAATAATTTTATTGACATACATCTCAAGATTTAATACCATGATTAACAGCTGAGATAATTTATGAGAAAAAATATAAACTTTAGGAGGATATTCGTAATTTCTCAAATTTCAAAGAGAAATCAATAAATTCGAAATGTCTGAAGGAATTGCTCGTAATTATTCCTTGGTTATATCGGATTTTTAAAAACCAACTATTTGTTTTGTTCAAAAAAGCAAAAAGTAGCCTATAGCCCTATATTGGTTAGGTACGGTGCATTTCCGTATTGCGTTTTCTTAACAAAACATTATAACTTTACTATGGCCACAAATTATAAATTATTGGTTAGGTAAAATGTGAACGCGGATTAAAATTAGACGACAATTATAGGTGTTGTTAAATATTCTTTGAGCTGTAATTGGCCTAATGGCTAATTATGAAAGACCTTCTTTTGGTGTTTTCCATAAGTTGTGCATTTTCTATATTATCATCCAACTTGTAATTCAACTTTTATATTGGACAACATTTTTGTTCGTCTTGGAAACGGGAAGCCTTTTGAAAAGCCATTGACGCTGTAAGCAAATACTAATCATTTTTATTGAAACAATAATCTCTTCATTTCTCCTTAAAATCGGCGGAAGTACGAAGATCACAGATTGCAGATGGCGGCATCAGCTTATGCAGCGTTAGCTTCTATTACGCATGTTCTGGAACAGATCCAGCATCCGTTCCGGCACCGGCTTCGTTACGACCGAAGTCAGATTGAAACTCTCCATGAGATGGTTCGATTCATGTTAAATTTTTTCGAAGCTCATCCTACAGCTGCTTATGACACGGACGAAGAAGATGTGCTGAGGGACATGGCTAATTGCATAACTGAAGCAGAAAATGTCATTGATTCCCATGTAGTGGATCAACTTAGCCAACGATCTGCAGATAAAGCAGATATGGGCTACTCATCTTTCTGTCAAGATATAGAAAGAGTGATTCTCAAGTTCAAGACGTTGAAAGAAGTGTTTGCTGAGTCGAGTCAAAAGAAAAGGAGCCGCCAAGAACAGCAGTCCAGTGTTTCTCTGCCTGCTGCTGCTTCAGGTTCATCAGCACCACCTGCTCCCTTTGGAAAAAACACTATGGTGGGATTTGATGACCACATGACTCGGATCAAGGATCGGCTTACTGGAGGTGAATCTCGTCTCCAAATTGTCCCCATCGTCGGTATGGGGGGAATTGGTAAGACCACTCTTGCTCAAAATATTTTCCATGATCCTTCTTTCAAGAACCACTTTTACATGAGTATTTGGTTTACGATATCTCAAGAATATAGGGTGGAAGATATTCTTGTAGGTCTTTTGAGACAAGTTGGAGAAATAGGAAGCAACAATCAAAATAAAGCTGAATTAGGACAAAGATTGCGCAAAAAATTATTTGGTCAAAGGTACTTAATTGTTTTAGATGATGTGTGGAGTACCAATGTTTGGGATGAGCTAAAGCTTTATTTTCCAGATACTAGAGAAGGGAGTCGGATTATTGTCACGACTAGGTTGTCTAGTATTTCTGATTCTTTAGGCAACGAGAACTCTTATTCAGTTGATTTGCTCGACAACGAGAAAAGTTGGGAGTTGTTATGTGAGAAAGCCTTTGGAAGAGTAGGTTGCCCCGATCCTAAGTTTGAGGAAATTGGAAGGACTATTGCAAGTGATTGCAAAGGACTTCCTCTTGCAATTGTTGTGATAGGTGGGTTACTCTCAAAATCAGATGTAACCGTGGTCAAATGGGAGGAAGTTGAGAAGAATGTGAAGTCAATTGTTAACTCAGAAGATGAGGAGCTTTGCTTGAATATATTGTCTTTGAGTTATAAACACTTGCCTATTTATCTCAAGCCATGTTTTCTTTATATGAGAGTTTACCCGGAAGATTATAAGGTACGAGTTTCCCAATTAATTCAATCTTGGATTGGAGAGGGATTTGTAATCTCTAAAGAAGGTAAATCTTTAGAAGAGATTGCTGGGGAATACTTAAAGGATCTTATTGATAGGAATTTGATTTTGACCGATTATCAATTCGTTTATAACGAATAAAGAAAATGGTTGGTATCCATGATCTTTTAAGGGACTTGTGCATTAGAGAAAATCGGAGAGAAAATACTTTCAGTATTCCAAAAGTATACGTGGGTGAACTGATGCAACGAGAGAATTGGGAGGAAAGAAATAATATTTGTTGGCTGTGTGGTGAACGAAAGGTATGCGCGCGCAAACGTTTCCCATTACTCTCTCACTCTGGGGACACACGTTCGGAAATTTATCAGTTGTGTCAGATTTGTCAAATGATATGCCCACACATTAATACATTAAGGCAAGTGGAGATTATAGGACATCGAGAGAAGGGATTTCCTCGGGTAACCACTAAATTGCGGTACCTTGATGCCAGATTTTGGATGTACGAATTTTACTGCACCTGGCTGCATCTATTTTGGAATCTACGAAGTCTAGTTTTTTATTCATCTGATATAGATTTGCCCTCTGAAATCTGGAACATGCCCCAACTTAGGCATCTCAAATTGTACAAGGCTATTTTACCTGAGCCCCCAGTTAATCCAATAGACAGCAAGGATTCAATGATTCTGGAAGGCCTAGAGACACTTGGCTCATTAGTCGACTTTAGCTGTTCGGAGGAGATTATAGCAAGAATCCCGAATGTTAAGAATCTGAAGATTGGTTATAAGGACAAAGGTAGGGATATCTCGTACTTTGAGTACCATAATCTCACCCGATTGCATAAACTTGAGTCATTGACCATTGACTGGACTGGCTATGACTTCCCAAGGGTGATGAAAGAGTTCCCACGTTCACTGAAGAAGCTGACACTGAAAAGTTGTGAATTTTCTTGGGAAGATATGACGATTATCGGTTCGTTGCCCAATCTTGAAGTGCTCAAGCTAGAATGCTTTGCCTTCAGGGGAGAATCGTGGGATCCAGTTGAAGGAGAATTTCTGAAGTTGAAATTATTGTCAATTTATCGACATTATGATCTCGTGACCTGGAATGCGGAAAAGGAACACTTTCCTAAACTCGAAACCCTCGCACTTGGTCGGATGTATGGTTTGAAGAATTTCCCATCAGGTATTGGAGAAATAGATACGTTGCTTTCAATTACTCTGTTTGATTGCCCCGAAGAACTTGAAAAATCGGCAAAAGAAGTAGTAGCGGAACAACAAACCTACGGAAATGAGGGCCTTCAACTTCATGTTACAGAATATATAGGAGGATTCTTTCAAAAGAAAAGGAATACATAGGACGACGTTTTGTTTAATGCGGGCGGAGAAAAGCAACAAATTATGCCTGTTTTCTTTGGCTGAATGAAGTATTGGAGAGAAGATGTCGCATTTGTTGGAAGTTTAAATAACGAGTGGGTCTTGTACTTTGTATGGAACAGACTTTGTTACTGCTTGGAATGTTAGAGAGAGAGTCTTGTTAAATAATTCGCTTTGTTCTAAGTTATTATGAACTTGGTTTACGTTTGTTTTTTGTTTTGTTTTTTTTTTTTCCATTTCAGATAAATCAAAGTTGTGAATTGTGATATGTATTGATGGATTGTATTTGCATAATGCTTTATAAGTTTTTGAAGGTTTGCTTGAGAATGAGTTCATGAAAAACAAAAATTAAATAAAATAAAAAATGGTATTTCGATGTTTCTTGCCATAATTATATGAAAATAGTATTTATAATTTAAATAAACATATGATGCATGAACCCTCACAACAAATTATGGAAATATATCCGATGCCAAAATCATATGAAAATAGTATTTATAATTTAAATAAATTTATGATGAACCCCACAACAAATAATATTATAAAAATATATATATGATATGAGTTTTGCGATTAATTACAAAATTTTGTATGCCTCTATATTTGTTATTTTTCACCTGTTCTATTATGTCTCTATATTTTTTATTTTTCACCCATTCTATTTTGAGTTCGAATATTACAGAGCGCAATATGTGAACCGTCTTCCCAACCTGATTCAATTCCATTCACAAGATTATACTTTAAATTCTAGAAACTACTTTTTAAAGAGATCTCACCCCAACTTTTACAAACAAACACTCTTCATTGTCAAAGTGACATAGTTATAAATACAGAAAATTAAGACAACATATTTTTATTTAGGACATGAATGGCTTTCCATAAAGAGGATGCTTTGAATACTAGTCATGGAAACAATCTCTCAATTTTCGACTCTCTTTCCATCAACTTCAGCTGGAAGGTATCGTAGCCTGTCAATGGAGGTTGTAATAAAATGCTAAATTTAGCAAATTTGCAAATTTATGGAACAGTCAAAACAATAATAAAAAGGATTTCTTGATGAAAAATGAAAACATGTATTTGTTACCTATCGAGCAAGTGTGATGATTGTCCTCACCAGAACTCGAAAACCTCTACTTTCAGTCTATGGAAGTACAGTTCAGATTCTTCTTCTGAGAGCTTCTGCACTGATCCTTCAATTCTTACCTAAAATCCCAACATACGAGTAAAGACTTTTTTACTTTCCATGACTTTGAATAGAAATTGATTAAAATATGAGGAATACCTGGCGATTCAAAGCTGCAGCCCAGTAAAACAAGATAGCAGCTTGCGTTGACGAGCCTTTTGACTTTCACAATTTGTGTACCTAATTATAAGGAGATTAAAAACTTCTGGAAAGGGAATATCACGACAAATTCCAATCAGGCAGAAAAAGAGCAGAGTTTACCAAAATTGGATCCTCACAAGATGAAAAGGGAAAGCAGGTTGATTGGGAAAGTCTTGCTGATACTTACCGGCCTCAGTATCACAATCAAGGTATTTAGTTTTTAAAATAATAATCTCCTGAAAACGAGTAGATTCTCGTAAAAGGGAAATGAGATTGAAGTTGTGATGTTATTCTTTGTGCTGATACTGGGTGAATTTCACCACATTCCTGGTTATTTTCTCAGCTTTGAAAGATACTCTTCTCACATTATGTTGAAGCATGGAACTCATGGTACTCTGAAGTTGCTGGGAAGAGCCCGATACAACTGCTGTCATGAAGGAGTTTGGTTTCTTGCTGTTTCTTGGTGGTAAGGTTAAAAATGGAGTTAACATTTGGAAGACGGATATAGCTTAGTGGTTAATGCATGTTCTTAATGCATCTACGAACACAACAAGAATCCAGGGCTTGTTTGTTTCTTCTTTTGTAGGCTCTAGCATAACCTGAATGTCACATATGGTTTCACCTGGATGCACATTGGCATCGTTGATCCATTTTTATTTGGATTTAGTGTACATGGATATAAGGCGTTTATTATCTTATTCTTCATAGCTAAAAGTTACCAATATTGACTTTACCTTTTTACAAGTTGTTGTCTTCCACTCTGCATGAGCTCTGTGCACTATTGGATGATTCGCCACTCTGTTTTGTCATCAGTATTCTGGGCAAAGTATCGCAACCTATTTAATCAAATAGGAAAAATAATTGTTATTATCTGGTGATGAAACTTCCTATACAAGTAATGTCTAAAGGAATGGGATTACTTAATGTGTACAGATGATTCATCTCCCTGCCAAAACTCAAATCTCTCTGGCACGAGCCTATATCCTCCCCAATGTTTGGGTCTGGGAATCATACTTCTGAACACAAGAGGAATGAGAACATATTAAGCTGTTGTGCATATTTGGAGTGGAAAATAGAAAATTAGAGACAAATCATGAATAATGAATTGTAGGTATGTGAAATCTTAAGATAAAAAATTCTTGCACATCTGCAATATAGAATTAAGAGCTGACAAAATAGATTGTCTTAAGGAAACATGAAGGGTTGGGTTCAAAATTGTGTTTTAATCTAAGAAAAGTCATGTATGCATGAAATTTAACAAGCTAATGTTACCTACCCCTTGGGATATTTTCTCTCCAATTCTTTACGTTGTTGATGGATTCCTTCTCGTTCTGGAATTACCGTGCTCTGGGATAAGCCAAAACAAATATATGAATGAACTTGGCATTAAAGTTAAAAATAAGAAGCCAGTCATTTTGTGACCAGTGAAATCCGGACCTGCTTGTTAAGTGTTCGTAAAATCTGAATGTCCCTCGGACGATCATGGAAGTACTGTTCAGACTCTTGTTCAGAAACTTTCTGCACGAAGCCTTCCGCCCTTACCTGGATCATAGAAGTATGTCTTATCCAAAGTCTGCATTGTTTTGAATCATTGTCAAAATTTTACCTGACGGTTTAAGGCATTCCAGTAGAAAAGAAGCGACGCATGTGGATTTTCAGATATTTCACGTCCCTTTCTACTATCATAATTAGTGCCCCTGAAATTTGTAGCAAATGCAGGAAATTATCTGGTTCATCTAATATCATTCTCCCTGGTTTTATCCAGAAAACAAAGAATATACATATGTATATGTATATCATCCGAATTTATTAGTTTTATTTATTTATTTATTTTTTGGGCATGAGGGGACTAACCAGAGAAATCCTCCTCCGTCAATCCTTATTTAACTGACCATTCGCGAAGAGCTGCAGGATGAAGATGCAATCAATTTTGAGATCAAACTGCTTTCTTACGAGATGCAAATGGTGAAAAGTGGAGACTAGAACTTTGGAGGAAAAATCAGAAAAATAATATTTTCCTTTCAAGATATATCTTAAAAAATTTACATTTGCAAAAAGCAATATGGTCTGTAGTTTATGCTGCATGTATATCATATTGTAATTCATGTTAAGAACACTATCCCATGCAGGTAACGCTTTATATATTGGAAGAAACATACGGCTTCCCATCTTTGGTTGCAGTTGAAAGGGCCATAGCATCTGGATCCTTCAAACCTGCTGCCAATGCATCTTCAAACCATTTCTGAAACTGCAAGTTAAGGAATTGGAGTTACAGCATATACTTCAATAACCTACTGATATCCTCGAGAACATTTAATAAAGCAGAAAGACATCATATATGAAGAGATCACTCGCTAATGGACATAAACCAGTAAACCAGTAAGATTTCTAACCTGAACAAAAGGATCAGCCTCCACAGTCTTTTTCAACAACTCATTCGGAGGTTTCGTGTCACTTTGAATTGGCTTTCCAATTCTGACACACATAGAAGTTCCGGGATATCGTGGAAGCTGTAAATTGTATTTGTCCAGGATAGATTGAGGTAAAAACCTTCCGCCCAAAAAGTGGTGGGATCCACAAAAAGTTTTACCACACAGCTTAGGAACTGTCAAAGAAACCTACACATAAATGCATAATTTAAGTTACACTTATTTAGAATACATCAATACTATTGAACAAAACACGGGGCAAAAATCATCACGCGAAAACGTACCAGCATGTCCGGTTTAATTCCAACACCGCTCAAATCCCCTTCTTCTACATGCCAACCAGAAGGAATATCCACAGAAACAACAATAATAGATTTCTGATTTTCCCAATTTTGTTCCTTCAAAGACGCCAGGCTACGGATAAGATCATCAAAGGGTGGCCTAGGATTTCCTACGAGAATTGGCAGGTATAACCATATTACATACAATAAGCAAAAATCTGAAAAAAAAAAAATCACGTGAAAATGTAACGAAAAAGGTACCCTGGAACGAGAAACCAAATATTGCATCCACTACAATGTCAAAGTTTTGGAGCTCCTGGGGCAGGCTTTCTTGGGAAATGAAAGGAACTGACAGTGACTCAAGCTACAAAAGTAAACATTAATTAGCAATTGTGTTGTTAAGAGTTGGTTTATTCACCGGAAAAACAATAACTCAGTAAACACCTGCGTGACGAGACTGGAATAGAGAGGTTTCGGAGTTCGTATAGGATAACAAATGCATGGTTTATATCCAAAATGGTACAAATGACGAGCAGCTACAAGACCATCACCACCATTGTTTCCAGGACCACATATTACAAGTACATGGTTATATTCGGTTGGCCCATAGACCTGTCAGAGCTCGGTAAAATTAACAGTATAACAATTCTGCATTTCTGAAATATCCCACCACCTTTCATATGAGGCAAATCAGAAAACTTCTTGCAGTTGGTAGATTGTTCACAGAAAAACAGAAGGGTAGCAAAGATATCCACCTTACTACGAATGAAAAGGGCAAAAGACACCGAATTCTCTTTAAAAATTTAAAACTGGTGTAAAAAAGGATAATGATTACTTCATTAAAACACTCCTAAAACATTGTTTAAGTGAAACCTAATGGTTTCCAATTCGTTGGGCCTCCAGTAATCCTAAGAGTGAGATTTTCAGGAGTTGGTATTTCATTACAAAACTCAGAAAATCATGGAAACATCAAAATTCAGCAAATAAAAGAGCAAACCAAGATAAACTAAAACACAATTACTGTGCGAGCAAACTAAGAGCACAATTGTAGGATAAGCACAACAGGTAAAGCAAGAAAATTCAAAATCCAGACACTGACCTCAACTATTGCAGAAGCAACACTTAAACCAGCAAGTTCCTGCAGTTTCAGCCACATTCAAAGCAATCATCAATTTCAGCTGAGAAAACCCAACTTCAAACCCTACCCAATCCCCAGAACAAGAGAAATATAAAACTAAAACCATTAAAGCTTGAAATAACTGAAAATTAGCTACTATTTAAGATTACCATTAGCTGATCGATACTGAAACCGTGGTGGGACATTAGGAGCTCATCAATTTCAGCAGCCTGTTGCTGCCTCAAATAGGACACCGATTCTTCCACTTCCATTGCTACTAAATTTCTTCAGATTACAGAAAATTTGATCATCAATTAAGCAGACTAGAGTTGATTCTTACAAAAGAGAGGTGTTTCTGAGTGAGAGCTCTCAAGTTGAGAAGAAAAGTTGGCCAGAACAAAAACATACAGGCCAGAGAATGTTCCCGAAACAACTAATTTGTTTTAACGATAAAATCTTATTTGACTATGTTGTATTAGTATGTGTTTGTCTAAAATATTCATATGGGATACCAACACTTTTTATGTTGGAATATTTTCATCACAGATATTTAAAATGCACTACAAACTCATGGATACAATTTTTTTTCTTAAATTCATTATGCTAGGAATAATAGAACATAAATTATTTCATAAAATTTTATCACACAACATAATGTAACATAATAATATTCACCCCAAAGAGATGTAATAATCATTTTAGTTTGTCTATCAGAGGTGAAAACCATAATGAGTAATACTTTATTGACAGTTACAATACATAATTCAAGCACATTGCATTTTTGACGTGGATTTTGGGACAATATCAATGAATCAATATGAGTTTTTTTACTATATTAAAATAAATTATCACAAATTCACGTGTTTCACATAATTTTTTTAAAAAGTATTCAAAAACAAATTGCTAATAATCGTGCGAAGCAAAGCAATATCAAAAAAAATTTGAATTGATATGACGTATCGAAGATAGTGATGTTTACAAAACGAGTAGGTTTGCGAGCTGATCGAGCCGAACCAACTAAAATTCGAATTCGAAATGTTAGAGCTGAAGTCGAACCGAACCAAGTTTTGAACCGAACACAAACCTTTTTATTCTTGTTCGTGGTTCGCGAGTCGATTGGCGAACCGTCAAAATATATTTATATAATTTTATTTTTTATTATTTTTATTTCATGTTAGGTTTGAAATTGAGTTCGAGTTGAACTCGAATCAAGTCGAACTCGAACTATCAAACGAATCAAACTTCAAACCCAAAATTTAGAGTTTGTCGAACTCAAACCCGAATCGAATTGAATAAGTTCGAGTCAAACCTTGAGCTAAGAAAAAAAGACAAAGTTCGACTCAATTCGATTCGTAAACATCCCATATTGAAGATAAGTCAAGTAAAGTAATATACCCAGGCCCCAAGGCAGGCTTCTCGGAGGTCATAGTTCCTTGAAAAATTTCTCGTCATTGTATAAATTTTTTTTTTTTTCGTGTGTGTAGTTGGAGATTACGGAATATTATTACTAACTCATGAGATTACATATAAAAGAGGAAAGTAAAAAAGGCTATTAATTTGTAAAGCACTTGAGACCTTATGATCTTGCTTGTTAAAAGAAACATTTCTAAGCTCAAACCATTATTAGTTATTTGTTGACAAGTGCGCAAAAGCAATTCTTTATATGTACATGTGCCTTTGTTTTGGTACAATTTTAGAGAAAATTGCATTTATGGTCCCGTAAGTTTTAAGCCAAAATTTTTTTCGCCCCAAACAGAATTTTTTGGTACCGGACATTTATATTCCGACAGATTTAGTCCCAAATCCTAAAAATAACACTTTTGGATCCCAGACGGAGTTAACATCCGTTAGTCATTCTTTTGACCAAAATTTTTTATTTATATTTTAATTATAAATATTATATATTTTATAAAATTATATGAATCACAAATATTTTATAATTTTGG
>JBBMKE010399041.1:0-12707 GCA_037834125.1 Lippia alba | reverse complement strand
CCTCTTAACATTACACCACTGAATCCCCAATCCTTTGCTTGCTGTGCAGTGACAGTACCAATATCCACTAATCGTTGCAATCGATCAAAATATGTTGATTCATATTTCCTTGCACAGAATCAGGGTGGTGTACCATTGTGCCAATCAAGAATGATGATAGGAAAAATGCTTGGATTTTCATGAAAACTCTTGCTATGAGCCTTTGGCTTACCATAGGAGCATTTTTTATCTTCACTGGTTTCGTTGTTTGGGTTCTCGAGCATCATTTCAATTAAAGAATTTTGAGGCTCACCTCTACAGCAAGTTGGGATGATAGTCTGGATCTCTTTCTCAACACTTGTTTTTGCGCATAGTAAGTTCCTTGATGATATTTTAAGTAATTTTCCATAAAGGGTTTTTTTTAGTAATTAGGCAATACTTCAAGGGGTTTAACTGTACTTTAATATTTCAAATCCTAGTTAAGAGCATAACTGATTATGAATTGCATTAAAATGAACTCTATGACAGAGGAGAAAGTGATCACCAACTTGACAAGATTCGTGGTGATCGTTTGGGTTTTTGTGGTGCTCGTTCTAACATCAAGTTACATGGCTAGCCTGACATCAATGTTAACAGTGCAGCAGTTTCAGCCCACAATCACAGACATCGGTGATCTGATAACGAACCGAGAATAACGTCGGATATTAAGAAGGCTCGTTCGTTAGTGGACTCTTGAACAACATGAATTTCGAAAATACTAAGTTCTGACACTACAGCACGAATGAAGTGTACGATAAAGCACTATCCAAAGGTAGCAGAAATAGAGGATTAGCTGCCATTGTCGATGAACTTCATTACGGTAGGCCCTTTCTTTCGATGTATTGCAACAAGTATACCATGGTGGGACCCATCTATAAGACAGCCGGTTTTTGGATTTGTAAGTACCTTAAACCACAAAACTATCTGTTCGTCTTTGCTTAGACTTAAATGCAGCCAAAGCCCTGTAGTTTTGGAAATTACAACGACCCCTCTTTGATTCTCTGCTAATATCTTCAGGCATTTCCAAAGGGTTCGCCTCTAGTCCCCAATGTTTCAAGAGAAATCGTAAACTTATCTGAGAGTGAGAAAATGTTAAGGATTTCAAAAACATGGTTTGGAGAAGAAGAAAGCTGTCCCGACAGCAATGGAGCTGTCATAACCTCCGAAGCCTCGCACTCGACAGTTTTAAGGGCCTCTTTTTAATTGTCGGGGTCTCTTCACTATCGGCCCTCGTAATATTTTTGTCCGTGTTCTCTCACGAGAAAAGGATTATATTAACCTCGGATGCTCCGATCAAACAGAAGTTTTTAGCACTAGTTCGAGTTTTTAATGAGGAAAAGAACATCCCATCATCAGCAAAAACGGCATCAAGAAGTAGTCCTCCTTCAGCTCAAAGTACTCCAGCAATGAGCATTTCATATCAGGTTGAAGAAGGGATGTTTCTCAAGATGAAGGATTCTCAACAACAGGAAATGCAAGCCCTGATCATCATGCCACAGTCACAGGGGATTAACTGCAAAGTGAAAATAGCATCATTCTTTTTGTACAGGAAATGTTGTCAGCTTTTCACTTTAAATGTACAAATGAAAAGGTACAACAAAATTTTGTTAGATTTTGTTTAATTATAACTTCCAGAACTCTTAGTGTAATAGTAGTATAAAAGGAGAAGAAGCTTCCCATCCTTGCATATAACAAATATACCTAGGAAATATGTTATGCAACAAATTTCTACATATATATCATAAAGGGAAAGGGTAAATTTAAATTATGTTCTAACGTTGGTCAATCAAAATATATACACTCAAAATGCTCCTCCAATTGGGGAACATAAAGAGTTTCTAGCCTTCAAAAGAATCAAACACAAGGCTATAAACATACAACTTTAGGAGCTGAGGAAAGTTGCAAACTAAAAGGGAAAAAAAAAAAAAAGAAAGAAAGAGAAGAAGAAGAAAGAATACATGTATAATTTTCAATATTTTTTATATTTATAAATTTATAAGATTTTAATAAATATGATAATATAATTTATATATTTATAAACATTATATATACGTATTATATATATATATATATATATTATAAATGGTGTGATGAATGAACTATGAATGAACTTTAATCATTTTGTTTGAAATGTATAACAAGGGTATTAAAATACATTCATTTGTTGACCAAATGAAATAAGGGGGAGGCGTGCAAAAAATAAAAAACGTAAGGATTTTTGAACAAATTTTTTTATGACATGTTTTTTTTTTTTGCAATTTCGATCAAACTGAGGGGTTTTTAGCAGTTAATTCTATAAAAATGATTGACCCATTTGTTAGCCTAAAATTTTTAAATCCTCTATTAATTATTAAACTTCGGGTTGTCAATGGAATGGATTTTAATCTGAACTCGGTCTGAAATTTAATGTATTCGATCGATTAAAAAGTTCGATGAATCATATCCAATTATAAATATTCGTTATCTGAAATAAATAGAGCGAATATATAATTAAGGAACTCGATCTGTTAAGGATCCGAGTCTGAGTTATTAAAATATTTTATTAAAAATTAATTATTTTATAAGTATTTATTAAATTTAAAACTTCAATCTATATCATTGTTGTTTTTAATAATATACTTTTGGCATTTATTTTATAATAATATATCATCTTTTATTAATAGCATACTTTTACAGGTAATTAGATAAATCTTTTCGCAAACTGCGTATGATTTCTCTGTTGGGGATTTTGAGAGAAAAAGAAGAAAAGAATAATTCTTAAGATAACGTTTTTAGGATAATAGATTTTTACTTGATTTTTATTTTCTTGAATTCTTAACTATGAGTACATATTTATAGGCTAAGATGCCTATCAAAATACATGCATAAAATGCAACCTTCCAAGTTCCTAATTAATGAGACACTGGAAAGACACCTAAAGAATACATGGCATATAGCAAATACACAGAACATACTCTAATGTTAATTTTTCAAAATATATATAACTAATTGAATTCTTAACACCCCCTCTCAATTTGTAATTTTCAGTCATTTCTTCTCAAACTTGTCACTTGTCACGGCTTTTGTAAGAAAATCTGCCACTTGATTATTTGTGTTGATAAACTCCAAGTGTATCTCGCCTTTGTGAACGAGATCTCGAATGAATAATGTCGAAGCTGAATATGCTTAGACCTTGCATGAAAGACTGGATTTTTGGTCATTGCAATGGTTGACATGTGGTCACAAAAAAAAGTAGTAGGCTGCTCTTGTTTTTCTTGCAAATCAAAAAGAATCCGTCTTAGCCAAATTGCTTCACAAGCTGCATCTGTGGCGGCAATGTACTCAGCTTCACTCGAAGAAAAAGAATCCGTCTTAGCCAAATTGCTTCACAAGCTGCATCTGTGGCGGCAATGTACTCAGCTTCACTTGAAGAAAGTGCTACTGTTTTTTGCTTTTTAGAACTCCAAGCTTTCACCTTTGAACCAAGGCAAAGAACATAGCCTGAAGCGCTTTTTCGATCATCCAATGATCCTGCCCAATCAATATCCGTGAAACCAATCATCTTATTATTTTCTTCTTTTTCATACTTGATCCCTTGTTTCTTAGTACCTTGAAGATACCTAAGAATTTTGCAACGGAAAAATGTAACTTGCTAGGATCAATCATGAATCGAGAAATATAACTCACCGAGTGAATAATATCCGGCCTTGTGTGTTGGTGAGATAAATCAAAGAACCAGCAAGATTTCGAAACATTTTTAAGTCAACTTTTTTAGCACCATCTTCTTGTTGCAATTTCTCATTCAACGCCAAAAGTATTGAGACTGGTTTGCAATTCTTCATGTGAAACTTCTTCAACAAATCATCAATGTACTTTTCTTAAGAAATAAAATCTCCCCTTCCGTTTGTTTTACTTGAATTCCAAGAAAATATTTCATGAGCCCCAAATTTGTCATCTCAAATTATTGCATCATATTTTTCTTGAAATCACTCACCATTTTCATTTTAGTGCCCAAATAAATAAGGTCATCAACATATAGACAAACAATCAAAAAATCTTATGTACCTTTCTTCTTAGCATAGAATGATAGCTCACTTGGACTTTTTTGGAATCCATGTTTGCAAAAGTATCCATCAATCTTGCTATTCCATTCTCGTGGTGCTTGCTTTAACACGTAAAGAGCTTTGTTCAAACGGTACACTTTTTCTTCCATTTTTTCCACTTCATATCCTTGAGGTTGTTGCACATAAACCTCTTCCTCAAGCTCACCATTGAGGAATGCAGATTTTATATCTAGTTGGTAGACTTTTAGCTTTAATTGTGCTCCAAGTGCTAAAACAGTTCGAATTGTTTCCATTCTTGTCATCGGTGCAAATGTCTGATTGAAGTCAATTCCAGGCTGTTGAAAATAGCCCTTTGCCACCAATCGTGCCTTGTTCTTTTGAATCGAACCATCTTCATTGCGCTTGATTTTGAACACCCATTTCAAGTCAATCACTTCTTTTCCTTCTGGCAAATCCACAAGCTCCAAAGTTTTATTTTTTTAATTGTTTTAATTTCTTCATCCATGGCTTTTCTCCACACTTCTTCCTTAATTATATCTCTGATATGGTTCCAATGGAGCAGGTTGAGGATGAGTTACTGTTGCCGGCATCGGAGCGTGTTTTGGCAGTTGCTAAGGAAGATGGTGTTGCTGTTGCTGTTGCAGAGGTGAGGCGAGGGAAATGTACCAGGCGGGCACCTTTCATATGAAGAAGTCTTAATGCAGATTGAATTGTATCTTGCATGCTACGTTGGAGTGATTTATTGATTTAGTTATTTGCAGTTTGAGTCTTTGGGCTTTTCGTTATTGCTTAGTTTACCCTACTTTTGGGGGTTAGTATTTAGTTGTGTTGGAACGCTATTTTCGTTAATCAGAAATTACAAGTTTCCTTTGATCCCTAATTTCTCTCCTCCCTTCTCACCCTCAAACTTCTCCCCTATCGGCGGGTCTTGCCGGTGAACTTCATGAGCTCGGAACTGCTCTAACCTTCCTATATTGCAATCCCTTTCATTGGTGCTTTCATTGAGAGCTAATCAATGTCTGATACAGTTAGCAACACCAGATTTGAGGAGGCTCAAGCCCAAAACGCAGCCACTCAAAAAGAGTTACAGAAACAAATGGATGTAAACATGGCAACGGTGCAAACCCTAACGCAGTCGATGCAGAGATTGCAGCAGGATATGGGTATCTTATTAGCGCGAACGGACACAACCGCGCCCGCACAGGCCGCGGCTTTTCAGCCTCGCCGCGAAGACGCGCAGCATTACCAGGGTAATAATCCGATGATGAAACTGAAATTGGATATGCCTAGGTGTGATGGGATGGATCCACTAGGCTGGTTGTTCAAGGCGCATGAGTATTTCACATTCTATGGAATCACCGAAGAATCACGTTTGGCGACATTTGGGTTGATGTTGGAAGGATCGGCCTTAGACTGGTTCAGATGGCGACAGCAGAGCAACTTACTGGATTCGTGGCAGGATTTCGTGTCAAATTTTAAATTACGGTTTGATCCACTGAATTACGTCGATTATTTTGGGATGCTTGCGAAAGTCCAGCAGACTGGTACGGTGTTGGAGTATCAAAATGCATTCGAGAAAATACTGGTGAATGTGAGCGACGTATCCAAGACCAATTTACAGTCGTTGTTCCACGTTGGGTTGAAGACGCCACTGCAGCACGAGATAATTTTAATGAAACCGGAATCGCTGTCAGCGTCGTATGCATTAGCCAGGGAGATAGAGGCTAAGCACAGGGCATGGATGGAGAATTCACAAGCGAGGCCGGTGAGTGGCTCCTTGGGGAATACACGCCCGACGGGTGGGGGAGTTCCATTGCGTCTAGTCACGTCTGGGCCTCCATTATTGGCGACACCAGCCGGTAAAGCTTCACCGGTGGTGAATAACTCCACTAATACACCGATTAGGAGGTTGACTTATGAAGAGCGGAAGGCGCAGGAGAAGCAAGGTCTATGCTACAATTGTGACGCCAAGTGGGAGCGGGGGCACAGGTATGGGTGTTATTTGCTGTTAATGGGGCATGATGAGGAAGAGGAGGAAGAAGCCGAACCGGAGGTGACGGGGAAAGTGGTTACTGCTGATGTATCATCATTAAACAGCCTTGCTTTCGGCTCAAATCCTCGTTCATTACGGCTGTCGGGCATGATTGGAGAGGTGGTGGTCACCGTGATTATTGATAACGGGAACACTCATAACTTTATTCATCCGGGGATCATCGAGAAGTTACACTTGCCAGTGAGCGGTGTCGCACCCTTTAGGGTGTATATGGGGGATGGAGCTTATTTGGTTTGTAAGCAGCAGTGTACGAGGGTGCCCTTATTGATGCAAGGAATGGCATTTTCCCTGGATCTTTTCGTGCTTCCAATTCACGGTTCGCAAGTGGTGTTAGGAGTGGAATGGTTGAGGTTGTTGGGAAAAGTTGGGCATGATTATGCAAACCTGACGATGGAATTGATGTGGGGAGATAAGATGGTGATGCTAAAAGGGGGACCTGGACCGCCGAAAGAAATTAACCTGCATCGGTTGTGCATGCTTTAGTCGAAATCTCAGCCTGTTACGAGCTCTTGGTGGAACCGAACGCGGACCAGCCTGGTGGGGACACGGGATTGGTAGACTTGGACCCGAAAGTGAGGCAAGTGCTCGAGAAATTTACCAGTGTGTTCACGGTACCGACAGGGTTACCACCTGTGCGTTGGAGCGATCATCGCATCAGATTGGCTCCCGGCACAACACCTGTTAATGTTCGACTATATAGGTATCTACATTTTCAAAAATCGGAGATTGAACGATTAGTACGAGAAATGCTGGAGCAAGGCATTATCAGGCCAAGTCGAAGTCCATTTTCTTCACCATTTCTATTAGTGAAAAAAAAAGATAATTCATATCGTTTTTGTGTGGATTATCAGGTTGAATGCAATCACCGTCCCCGATCACTTCCCAATTCCGACTGCAGATGAATTGTTTGACGAGTTGGGGGCAGCGAGGTATTTCATGAAGTTGGATTTGCGATCGGGGTACCATCAGATACGAATGCATGATAGAGATATTTACAAAATGGCCTTTCGCACACATGAGGGTCACTACGAGTTTCGGGTGATGCCGTTTGGGTTGACGAATGTACCATCCACTTTTCTGGCATGCATGAATCGGCTCTTTGCCGCCTATCTACGTAAGTTCGTCACTATTTTCTTCGATGACATTTTGATATACAACCCTTCTTTAGCTGATAATGTATTGCACCTAGAAAGAGTTCTCTCATTGTTGCAAGTAAATGAGTTTTTTGTGAAGCGTTTTAAGTGTTCGTTTGCAACAACATCGATAGAATATTTTGGCCATATTATCACTGATGGCTGCCTCAAGGTGGATGAGGGGAAGATAGCAGCCATGTCACGTTGGCCTTTATCGCAATCGATGAAACAACTCCGTAGATTTTTGGGGTTGACGGGGTACTATAGGCGGTTCATTTGTCGGTATTCGCAGATAGCTTCACCCCTGACAGATTTGTTGAAGAAAGACAGCTTTGCTTGGACAGAATCAGCTACTGAGGCTTTTCGGACCCTAAAGAAGGCCATGTGTTCAGCCCCGGTGCTGCGTTTACCTGATTTTGAATCACCATTTGTAGTGGAGACTGATGCTTTGGGCACGGGAATAGGGGCGGTTCTCTTGCAGAATGAGCAACCCATTGCGTATTTTAGCAAGAAGTTGGGGATGAGGCATTTAGCCGCATTGACGTATCATAAGGAGTTATATGCAATAGTGGAAGCGGTGCAAAAGTGGAGACAATACCTCTTGGGGAGAGAATTCGTGATTCGGACGGATCAAAGGAGTTTACAGAAATTGTTGCAACAAGTAATTCAAACTCCGAATCAGCAGTTTTATGTGAGAAAGCTTTTGGGTTTTTGATTTCACATCGAGTATAAAGCAGGAGCTTCTAAAGTGGTGGCGGATGTGCTTTCGAGGCGGGAAGAAGAGCCTGCGTTGGGGCAATGTTTCTCGATGGTATCAAGGCCTGTGTCGGACTTGTGGGAAACTGTTAAGGCTGAAAATGAAATTGAACCTGACCTCCAAGAATTACATGACGCCTTCGGTCAAGGCAAGTTGGCTGCACCATTTATGGTGCGAGATGGGGTTCTGTTTTTTGGAAGGCGGATTTGTGTGGGGCAAAATTCGACTTTAAGGAGCAGATTGTTAAAGGAGTACCATGACTCGCCGGTCGGTGGGCATGCGGGGTGCATCGTACGTATCACAGATTATCGACGGTTTTCTATTGGCCTAACATGCGAGCCGAGGTTCGTGATTATATTTCCAAGTGCCTAACTTGTCAGGCTACTAAGTTTTCCACGACGCCTCCTGCGGGTTTGTTATAGCCTTTGTCGGTACCGAATAAGTATGGGAGGATTTGAGTATGGACTTCATTACTAGTCTTCCGATGTCGAGGGGATTTTCTGTGATTATGGTGGTGGCGGATCGATTGACAAAGTATGCCCATTTTGGGCCGTTGCCGGTTGATTTTGATGCTCACAGGGCTGCTGCATTATTTACTGAAATGGTTGCAAAGTTGCATGGAATTCCGGTGTTTATAGTGTCGGACAAGTAAGTTTTGGAATTCGCTGCATAATTTGAGTGGGACGACGTTAAAGCTCAGCTTGGTGTTCCACCCCCAAACTGACGGGCAGATGGAAGTCATGAATCGGGTCTTAGAGTAATATTTACGTTGCTTCTGCTATGATAAACAGAATCGCTGGACAGTGATGCTACCGTGGGCGGAATACTCGTTGAACACGAGTGTTAATACGAGCATTGGTATGACTCATTTTCAAGCCGTTTATGGTCGGGCACCTCCGGAATTAGTGCCGTATAAACACGGGGATAGCAACTTGCCTATGGTGGATGATTGGCGGACCGTGATAAATTGTTGAGGGGATTAAAATAAAATTTATTAGTTGCGCAGGTTAGGATGAAGAACATGGCTAATACGAAAAGAAAAGATGTGGAGTTCGTGTGGGAGAATTGGTATTGCTGAAGTTGCAACCGCATCGGCAGCTGTCAGTGGCGCTCCGATGTTCCCAAAAGTTGTCGTGACGTTATTTTGGGCCGTATGAAATATTAGAGAAGCTAGGACCGGTAGCGTACAAGCTGAAATTTCAGGAGTCATCTCGGGTGCATCCGGTGTTTCATGTTTCATTGCTGCGACGATTTAAAGGGGTGAAACCTGAGTTGGTGGCTCGTGAGCTGCCGGATGATCTATTGAGTGGGCGCATTCCTTCGCGATCGGTGAAGGTTCATGAGGTCCGGTGAGTGTTGAAGCAGGGTAAGAAAGAGGAACAGTGGTTAATTCAGTGGTCGGATGGAACTTTGGACGATGCCACCCGGGAGCCTGCAATTCATATTCGTCGGCATTTTCCCGAGCTACACCTTGAGGGCAAGGTGTTTTTGAAAGGGGGAAGGAATGATATGGTTCCAATGGAGCAGGTGGAGGATGAGTTATTATTGCCGGCATCGGAGCGTGTTTTAGCAGCTGCTAAGGAAGATGGTGTTGCTGTTGCAGAGGTGAGGCGAGGGAAACGTACCAGGCGGGCACCTCATTGGCAGCAGGAGTTTCATATGAAGAAGTCTTAATGCAGATTGAATTGTATCTTGCATGTTACGTAGGAGTGATTTATTGATTTAGTTATTTGCAGTTTGAGTCTTTGGGCTTTTCGTTATTGCTTAGTTTACCCTACTTGTGGGGGTTAGTATTTAGTTGTGTTGGAACGCTATTTTCGTTAATCAGAAATTACAAGTTTCCTTTGAACCCTAATTTCTCTCGTCCCTTCTCCTCCTCAAACTTCTCCCCTATCGGCGGGTCTTGCCGGTGAACTTCATGAGCTCGGAACTGCTCTAACGTTCCTATCTTGCAATCCCTTTCAATCTCCAAAATTCTGAGGTTCAATACCAAGGACAACAACATCACAATTTTCATAAATTTATCTCAAAGATCGTACCTTTCTCAGAGGTGATTCGTAATTTGAAATTTCTTGACTTTGAGAACTTGCTTGTGGTGAATTTTCAGGACTTCTCATGTGATTTGGAGTTTGAACTTTTTGTTGTGGTAGATTTTGTGGTGGTGGCAACTCCAAAATTTCATTTGAGGATGAACTTTTCTCTCGGCTCCAAATTCTTTGTTCATAAAAATCACATCTCTTGAAATGATCAATTTGTTCGTCTTAGTATTATAAAGTCTATAACCTTTTGACTCATCGCTATATCCAACAAAGATGAGTTTTTCTCCTTTTGCATCATTTTTGTCTTTGTTTGGATTTGCAACATGAGAGTATGCAATACATCCAAAAATTTTGAAATGATCAACAATGAGTTTCTTTTCATACCATGCTTCAAAGGAGTTTTATTGAGAACCGCCTTGGTAGGTAAACGATTGAGGATGTAGATGGCTGTATGAACAGCTTATGCCAAAAATTTATTTTGCAACTCGTTGCCCTTTAGCATACTTCTTGTAGTTTCCATAATTGTTCGATTTTTTCTCTCGGCAACTCCATTTTGTTGTGGACTTCTCCATACCGTGAGCTGTCTTTGGATGCCATTTTCTTTGCAATACTCTATGAATGGGGAGAACAAGAATTCTCTTCCTCGATCATTCCTTAGTGTTTTGATTTTAGATCCACTTTGTTTTTCTACAAGTGCTATAAATTGAAGAAAAACAGAAAATGCTTCTGATTTTTCATGCAAAAAAATACAACCATGTCATTCATGTAAAATCATTAACAAAAAGAATGAAATATTTTTTATTACCAAGTGAAGAAGTTCTTGTAGGACCACAAATGTCAGCATGCACCAGTTCGAGAGGAGTTTTGGCTTTCTAAGAAGTTTTGGGGAATGGTAGTCTATGCATCTTGCTATAGATGCATCCTTCACAAACTTTATCTTTTCTTTCAATCAACGGAAGACCGACCACCATATTTTTCTTTTGGAGTAGCTGTAATCCTTTGTTGTTCAAGTGTCCAAATCTCAAATGCCACAAATGAAACTTATCAATTTTTTCACTATTAAAAGCTATTTTTCATGTGAAGGCATAACAAAAGGAAAAACTTTATTTTGTGTCATTTGAATTATAGCAACTTTAACATTACTTTTCTTGTAAAAAATCATGCATTTTTTATCATCAAAAGTTACCGAATATCCATTTTGTAATAGTTGTCCAACACTCAATAGGTTTTGAGTGAGATTTGGAACGAAAAGAGAATCAGTAATGAACTTAATATTACCTCCCTCAGTTTGCACCACAATGACACATTTTTCTTTTGCATCTTAAATTTTTCCATCTCCAAGTTTTACATGAGAAGTATGGCTAGAGTCCAACTCCACGAACAACTTTCAATCTCCGGTCATATGGTTTCTGTAGCCGGTATCAACATACCAGCTATTTTCATATTCTTTTTCTTTACTCATGCAAGAAAATAGTTGGTCACCTTCATTATTGGAGAAATTGGCTTCATCCTCGTCTTCTTTATTTTTCTTTGGACATCAGCTATATTAGTGATATGCATATCTACAAGTTTTGCATCTAAAAAATCAATCCTTCATAATGTGATTTGTTTTTCTATAAATGTGACACAATGAATCTGACCCTCCAAAGTGTGGTTTTCCATCTCTAAAATTCTTGCCTTGCCCTTTTCCACTTTTATTGAAGAATTCGCCTTTTCCACCAATTTGCCATTTAGAGTTTTTCTTGTTTGAATCATAAAGTTTGGATTGAAACACTTGATCCAATGGTTGATTTGAGGATCTATTCAATCTTTCCATAAAGTTGAAGAGAACTCATAAGTTCATCACTACTAGAAAATGAGGCTTTTCAGCGTCGTAATACGCGGATATTGCGACGCTTTCGCTGTTGTGACGCTACCCTACAGCGTAGCATAGGTAGCCGCCTCATTAGCTTATCGCGACGCTTTCCAGCGTCTCTATATCTTTTGCTGTAATGACGCTTGAAAGCGTCTCTATACATCATCTGTAGTGACGCCTTTCAGTGTCATGTTAGGATCCTAACTACCATAACTGACATGGTATCATGACAAAAATAAGCGTCGCAATACGTGTTTGACGCGACGCATGAAGGCGTCGTATTATACCCGCTATAAAGATGCTTTTGGCTGTCTCTATTGGTATATTGAGACGCTTGTAAGCATCACGAAATTGTGTAATGTGACCCCTTGTAACATGCCAAATAGTTCATGCGACGCTCAAGTTGCGTCTCTATATGTATATTGCGACGCCTTAGGCGTCCTCATATCTTTGTTGTGACGACAATTAGCATCTCAAAATACATGTTTAGACGCCCTTCATTTTCGTAAGTTGTGTGTATTATGACGCTTTTTGGCATCTCAAAAATACTGTTATGACACTTATTATTGTCTTGAAATATCCATTGTACGACACCTTTTAGCATCTCAAATAAATTATCGTGACGCTTGTTATTGCCTCGAAATGGGTTTATTTTGATGCATATTATGTCTCCAAATTTCCTTATTATGATGTAATTGCCCCAATACAATGAATTAAAAAGGCACACATAAAATTTGAAATACAAATGGATAATGTAATATTGTCATTTCATATACCAAAAATTATTCACAACATTTACAAAGGCATTT
>JBBMKE010399033.1:0-12707 GCA_037834125.1 Lippia alba | reverse complement strand
CTCAACAAGCTTTTACCTGGTTGGATATTTCGAAAGTGTAGAGGTCTTGGAACAGGGCGGAAACGCCGACGTTTGCGGCGGTGACGCCGTCGTGGCCGGCGGAATCGGAGTCCGCCGCCGGTTTGCAGCATTTACGGTGGAGTAATCTCAGAGCATTTCCCATTTATAGGATCTTCGGTGATATATATTTCTTGTTTTGGGTTTTGAAATTTCTGTCAGAGATCTGCGGATGTAGAATTGATGCAAAAGCATAAAGCCAGGTCATGATGATAAACTCCCAGACCTTGAGGCCTTAATTTGCTGTCTTCTGAGCAGTGAGCACTAAGCTTATTTTCATATTTTGTATCTTCTCAAGCAAAGAACTTCCATAATTATAAAAACACGTTACTCTCTTTCCAATATTCCTAATTACAAAGACCTCCCCTCTAAATTCGAATCGTAGTAGAACTCGAATGAAAATATGGTGCGAGTAAATTACCCTTGAAATCATAAAATTAATAAATACCAATCGAACCTAGCTAACAACCCCACAACCCTGTGGTTTTAGAAATGATTATAAAAAACTGACAAAAAAAAAAAAAACACTCCAGAAAATCCTTTTTTTTTTCCCTAAAATAAATTCACCGTCCGCTAATTTCAAATGGTCAACAAAAAATATAAAATTTCTATTATACCCTTACACACTATTTTTATATTTTTCTATGATTTTTTAATTGTAATTTTTTTATTTAATATGATAAATGCAAATTAATTATTTTATTTTTATTTGAAACTTCATAAATATTTTAACTCTTATTTTTTTCAGTAATATTTATTTTTAAATTTTATTTTTTTTAGAATTTGTACTATTTTTGGAATGCATTTTTTCATTTATAATGTAGATCTTTTATATCAGTCTTTTTCTTTTTTTCTTAATTAAAAATGATTTATTTCTTTATGAATTGATAACATATATTTAAAAAAAATTTAGTTTATATATATATATATATATATATATATATATATATATTTTGTGAATTGTGAATACACTAATTAAAATATGACATTGACACGAGTTTCATTTATTTACTATTCTCATGGATTATAATGTTTTACTTAATAACTAAATAAAATTATAATGAAAAATTATTTTAGCATTAATTAATTAGTTATTCGTAGAAAATATGTATTGTATAGATTATTTTTTATTGTATATGATTTAGTTATTTTTTTAAAATTATTTCAGTTTATGAAATTCATATATAATGTTATAAGTTATATTATTATCAATATCATGGATCGTACGGGACATACGCTAGTATAATATATAGTATAGATATAGATAGATAGATATATAGATAGATAGATATAGATGTTGCCAAACATTACATCTTTAACAATTAATAACATATATTAATCAAATACAACACAATTATACAAAATAATCGTCTAAAGGAACCGAATAGAGTTAGATAAAAGATTCACTTTTCTTTTTTCTTTTAAAAAAATTATATATTATTTTCAATTAAATAACATTTTATCGTAGTTTTATGAAACATCAACAAAGCATCATACTTATTTGGTTTCGGAACCTAAAAAAATAATCTTAGAATACAAAAGGAAAATTAAATTTAAATTTGATATGGTTTTCATCTATACATCTATACTATTATATTAAGCAAAAGATTCAAGTTTGATCTTTTAGTTCTCCATTTCAATTTTATTCTTTTTTATTATTGAAAAAGAAATTTACTCCACGTATAACACTAACTGATCTCAAACGATTTTCTAGGACACCCCAATTTTTTTTAATATTATTTAATTTTAGAACAAGAAACTCTACCCATATATATCAATACAATACTAACTGATTTCAAGCATGTAAAAAACTATACAAATAATCTATTTCAAATACAATTTATATATTTTATCGGTTAAGTATTAATGACCTTAATTTTTTGTTTGTACATACACCAAAATATATTAAAAAAAATATTAATATAATATTTATGTTAAATTAAAAAATAATTTTAATAATACTTTATGTTTCACTAATTCGAACTTTCTTATAATAATTTCCTTGATTAGGACTGAAATGTGTATAACATCTAATTATTCAGTCAATAATATTTATTTATATTTATAAAAATATATATAATTTAGAAAAGAAAACCACATATAGAATTCTAACACATGCAATATAACACATATTCTTATTTATTCAATTAATAACCTTGATTTATATTAATAAAATATGTATAGTTTTTTAAAAAAAATACACATAAAAAGAATATTATAAATCTTGTAAAATATAATTATGTTTCTAAATTACTATTTATTTTCATAATAAAATAATATGCGAAATAAAGTCAATCACATTTTTTCTATTTAAATGAAAATTTAAAAAAAAAATTCACAAAATTTCGTTGAGTCAAACTTGTCAAATATAATTACTTTCCACTAAATCAAACTTTCCAAGATAATTATTTTTCTTAATTACCACTTATTTTCATAATAAAATAATATACGAAATAGAGATAAGCCAATCATATTTTTTTCTATCTAATTAAAACTTCAAAAAACCACAAAATGCCACATCACCAAAAAATACATAATTGAAAAGTCAAACATCGTTATCAAATACATAATAGAATAGATAGGAAGGGTATGTTTGACCTAAATTAAATTAATTTTGATTGAATGGAATTTTGTGGTTTTTTTTTAGATTTTTAATTTAAACTAAAAATTGTGATTGGTGGATGATTATTAAATTAATTTATTTATTTAATAATTTTATATGTTCCTTGATTTTTGGAAATGGTCCCCAATTAAAGTATCAATTTATGACAAAAATTTATTGTGAATGCATAAATTTAAAAAAAATAAAATAAAATTTTAATATAAATTCAAATATAACTATCCAATTAATGACAAGACTCATAATTTAAAATAGAACTCATGAAATTTAATATTTTTTCTCCTTCTTAAAAATATTTTAATTTTAATAAAAAAACTAATTGATTTATATTATTTATATACCTATTATTTAAGAAATCCAATAAATATTTATCTATTAGCGTATTCCCCGTGCTATGCACGGTATATAACCGTATATATATAAAGAATATAGTACTTAAGTTATACTGTTATATTTTTATCATGAAATGATATAAAATAAGATAAAATTTAAGAAATAATCTATATTTAGGATTAAAGAATCATTTATGTAATTTAATTTTAGGGGAAAAGAATAATAAGTATAAAATAATAATATATTCATACTCTAAATAAAAATACACTACAAATACCCTTAAGTAACAAAAAAATATGGAAGAATAAATGAAAAGAAAGATGAAAAACATTTAGAATAACTAAATAAATTAATAATTTATTTTACTCTAAATTTAATGTGAAGAATAAATGAAAAGAAAGATGAAAAATATAGAAGTTTATATATGTTCGATTACTTACTACAATGACATTAAAGAGTTGCATAATGTCAAAAATTAATTCTTAAAAATGGCAAAGATTATAACTAAGTAGAAATTCAATTACCGGATGAAAAATAAAATGTGAGATCTAAAAATTAAAAAGATTATTAAATGCTAAAAATATAAAACCGATATAAAAATACAACATACTTCCTCAATTAAAAAAACAAATTAAATAATTAAAGAACAATCAATTAGAAATAGAAAATAAGGAAACAATAAAAATAAAAAGACAAATAATATTAACAAAGTAAAAATACATCTGTGTAATAAGAACCGAAATTGAGAATTAAATAAAATTTTTTAAAAAAGGGTTCACTAATAATTAGAAAATTTATCTAAATGAATTATAAAAACTACAAAATTAGATAAAATGAAGGTTGAAGAAGAAATTTACGAAAGTTTGAACAAAAAAAGAAAAAAAATTCTATCAGAATCAGACGCAATCGAATTTTGGATAATTCGAAGAATTTTACAATAATATATGGAAAATTTGAGAAAAGGAAAAACTAATTTTACGCAAAAGTTGTATAGTAGTAAAATTAATGATTCTATAGCACTCCAAACGAAAGACACCACATCCCCCACACTAGGACCCGACACGTGTACGAAATGAAAAGTCTGTACACGTACCAAGTCAAAGCGAATAGGTGACAAACAAAAATCCAAGTTAGGCTAGGCGGTGTCTAAACCCTGTACAACAAAATATGCAAAATCTGTATACTGAAGCGATGCCAAATACGAATTTTCAAAACCTTCATACAACATACACAACAAAACGATCCCTATCATTCACCTGTATGGGTTCATCTAATCCAGCAACTTGTCATAACCTGTCCCGATTTAGCACCTAGCAAATCATACAATCACACACCCATATGCAGTGGCCACGGGCCGACAAAAATATTCGAATCACATGCAAACTTGAGCTCACAGACCTCTTTTAGGTTTGGGCTCACATGCCTCTTTTAAAGCGTAAAGATAAAGCCCGACAAGGGCAATTTAAACATTTAAGAATGTCGACACGGCCACTAACTGAACATAAATTATACAATTTACAACATAAATGAATGCAATAGATAAACCGAATTAAAAAGACAAAAACTGACTCAGATAGAACAAAAGACTCAACTCAAAACCGCATAGCTCGAACCAAAAGTAGCACCTGCAACTAAAGGGAGGAAAAGGAGAGGGGTCAGTCTACAACTCGACTGAGTGAGGGGACTAAACACACTCACACTATACATAATAAGGAGTAGAGCACTATCAAAAGAAAGATTACCAACTGGGATTAGGGTTTTGCAAACTAAAACCGTTTTCAAACCAAACTCATTTTCATACTTATTCAAATTATAACAGACAAAACAGACTCAAATCATAACAGAAGAGAAAGCGCCTATCCCATTTCATGATCAACATAACAGAACAAAATAAATACCCGACGAGTACGGCCCGCCAACCTACCTCCATAATAGACGTAAACAAAACCAAAATACTTACAAATCAATCCATCCTCCATACCACGGCGTTCGGGAATCAAACTCTCACCGCCTACATACATATATATAAGCGGTAGCTAACCTACAACGTACTCGGAGCATCACACCTCATCAACCTTCAAGATTCGCGTGTAACACTTCGAATGAGAATCATGCACAGACTTATCTCAACGATCCTTGCCGTCCTGGGTTTCCTTACCCACAACTCGTAGGGCCCAAACAAATCCAGATTGTACTAAATTCTCATATTTCAGGGCAAACCTTGCACAGAACAGACTTAATATAACATAACTTACGTACCTTGTCGAGCATACCTTACCTTGCAACTTAGCATATGCTATAACGTACCTCTCCGTGTCATCCAAATCCAAAGTTGGCGCTAAGACACACGGTTTGGAGTATAGCCTTGTTGCAAAATATTTCAAGCTTACATACACTTGTACATATAGTTCAAAACTTTCCTCGTATGACAAGGCCATACACATATCATATGCAAACATATATCTATTATATAAATATAATAAGATAATCGCATGCAGGCTTGAAAACAAGCATAGAGGGTTGTAGGTCGCTTTAACTAATATAAAAATCCTAAAATCTCACCTTTCACCGACGAGAACGGAAGAGAGAAAATGTAACGCCCCGACTTTTTGGCCGTATAGGTATGACGTATGTGTTTACCAATGTGCGTAATTTAATTGCTTATGAATGCTTTTTATATTTAATTTCGTATATTAAATGTTATTACTTGAATTATTTAGAATATTTGAATTTGAACTTAAGTGATTATATGAACTTCATGCTCGTAAGTGAACTATTTCCTCTGGTTTCGCGATTGATTCGATTTCTGTATTTTGTGAAACTTGAGTATGTTGTGTAATTATGTGTTATGAGTGAATATTTGTGTTCTTTGTATTTCCCGACCTTGTTTCACCATCCAAAACTCACCCGGAACCCATACATGCCACTAAACCCGCCACCATGACCCTACCCGGCTATTTGACCCATATCTCTCTCATTCCTTAACCAATTTGGGCAAAACTTGAACCCACATGACCCTAACCCATTATACTATCAGCCCCCACATTTACCATCTCATGTCATACTCCAAACTTAGAGAAAAGGGCTGCCAAAACCGAGCCATCTCTCCCTCCCTCCAAGAGTCACTATTCATCTTCTTCTTCAAGGCTCATTCACCTCCATTTCTTCCCCTCTCTTGAAGGTAAGATTTAAACTTGATCTAGCATCTCTCCCTTGTTATTTTAAGTGCTTATATGCAAGATGTTATCCATGTTTGATGTGTGTATTAATTATGTGGGTGTATTGAAGGGTTTTGGTGAATTTCTTGTTCTAGCATGATTCCTTGTTGTTTCCTTTGGTTTGATTGAGGTTTCTTGCTCTTATTGCCTTCATTGATGTTTGTATGGAAGGATTTTAGCTGGAATTTGAGTTTCCATGAGTTTCCATTAATGCTTGATTGAAGAATTTTGTGGTGAGTTGGACCTTGATGCACCCCCTTTCGTTCTTGCACGTTAGGCTTGTTTCCGGCATGTTTTAGGGCATGAAAGTTCTTGAATTTTGTGGTTTATTCACTCCTTGACTTGTGGTTTTGAGTTGGGAAGGGATTAGATGTGGTTTCTTGGGGGTTTAGGGGCTGAAAATCGAAATTTTTAGCCCCAGGTCGTGGTAACGCCCGTTAAGGCTCTTTGTGCTTATTTGGAGTTAACAGCCGTTACTAGGCCTGGTACACTCCCTGTACTAGGTAACGGATGTTACCCATGTTGTGAAGGGATGGGGGTAATGGCCGTTACCCCCCAGAACATCCCATTGTGTGGTTTTGTCCGTTTTCTTGTTCGGTTCGCTCGTCTCCCACCCCGATCTTGATCCTAATGTGTTATAAGCATGGTTTTAGGGCTAATATGCTATTGCATGACTTGTTATTGATTGATTTTGATATGATTTATGTTTCTTGGATGTGTTATGTGCTACATGTCAAAATTTGGGGTAATTTGGTTATGGTATGAACGTGTTATGACTTCGCGTGCCCTAATTGCTCCTTCTTGCGTATGATTGAATGAGTTCTTGAATTGTGAACCCTAATGTGTAATTGCCCTTCTTTTATGACTTGTATGACTTAAGGACTTATTGAATTATGTGTCTTGGGCATTTTTGTTAAATTATGCATTGAATTGATATGATTTATGAAGGCTATGAACATGATTGGAATCGAATGCACAAGTTATGAATGATATGATTGAATGTAAGCCTTTAGGGGCATTTATTGTGCACATGAGAATTATCATGACCTGATATTATGTCTTATGCATCTCATGTCATACTCATTTCATTGCCGAGCGTCATTTGTGGTCATATTGAGTCTCACGTACTTTTCTTGCACAAATTCGGGTCCAGTGGAGACGAGGCCGCTTGTGAGGCTTTTGGTACTTGTGTTTTAAACTTCAAAGGTGGGTTTCTTTTCTACTATTTATGTGACCCGATATAATTCCCAATGTGCAAAGTTTTAGGCCAAAGTATTATTATGTATATATCGAGTCTTTTCTATCGAGTAAATGATTGCCAATGTAAAACCCCTTTTGTTTATGAATTCCTACCCAATGTTTTGGCGAATTGATTGATTGAACACATTGATTGGGGGCCCTGGGACTCAGTGTGCTTGGTGATCCGGGGAGGCATCGGGCCGACGGTGATCCTTGCATACTAGTCCCACATACTAAAAAATCACACACATGCATTGGCCACGGGCCTGCAAAAATTAAACACACCGATCACAAAACAAATTTGGGCTCCTCAGGCCTCTTTTAATTCACAAGCAAAGCCCGACAAGGACAATTTAAATAACATATATATAAATACTCAAATACAAATCTAACATGATTATACAAATCCAAGCTTATACAAATGCAGAAAATGTAAACCCTCTAGTACAGACTCGAACTAACCTACTCAAAAGACTAAACACAAACTCCGCCTAACTACAAACTCCGAACAAATCCTGCACACTAAAAAGTTGGGGAGGGAGAAGGGGTCAGTCTATCAACTTGATTGAGTGAGGGGCTACCCACACACCCTATATATATACATAGTAAAACAAGTTTCAAGCACATGCATGGTTCATGAACTCGGGGATAGCTTTTGCATACCAAATATTTGCCCCGTGATACATATATATAGGGAATTCAAATCAAAACAAAATAAATTAAAGCTTAACGGATACAATTCCCAAATCAAACAGATTCAATCAAAACTTATCAAATCATAGTCAAACTTACATATTCAAAAGATTCATATTTTATCTTACTTAAGAAATCTATCTCCGTTTCACAACCCTTAACAATTCAATTCACACATACAAAACTCGGTGGGTACAAGTAACTAAACCCCATCCTGAGCTCCTCAGAAACAAAGATATAAATCATGCATATCATACAAAACATACATGTGACACCCCGATTTTTGAAAAGACAAATCGGAAGCAAGTAATAATAATAATTTAAAAAAAATATATATATACATTCTTGGAAATATTTCATTTCATACATTCATCATATATGTTATTTCAAAAAATAAAAAAATAAAAAAATTGACATGTGAATTGTGGGTGTTTATCTATAAATGTTCTCATGATTTATTATTTATACTCATTCTCTTTTTTTTTTTTCATGCAATTAATTGTGTTCCGTGAAACTTATTCATAATTGTAAATTATTATGCTTTTATTTTATAAAATAATAATTAGAAAAATCCGAACCATTTATTCTTAGATTAGTGTAAGATTAGGATTTAATTTCATTTCATATTTAAAAAAAAAGAGAGAGAGAGAGAGAAATCGCGACTCTCCAAATATTAAACAATTGTATGGTTAAGATTATATTCAAGAAGTCATCATTGTCATTTGCTTACCTTTTTATGTGGAGACCTTAGATTTAATGTTAAGGAAACTTTAACCTTACCTTCTATATTACTAACAAATGGACGGCTATGATTAAACCTTAAGGCCAAAGTACTCTTTCCATCTTAAACGCATGGATACATTTCAGAAAAAAATCATTCCCACCCTTATCTCCATTCATAGACCACACGGACACAGAGAGAGAGAGAGAGAGAGAGAGAGAGAGAGATTTTAGGGAACAAGAGTCAAGTATTACTTATTTTCTTAAAGGTAATTACTTCTCGTGAAGTATAATTTTGATTTTTGGAAAAATTTTATTAAATATTTGAATAATTGTGAAAATAGAAAAAACTTTGTGTTCTTTGATGTTCTTGTGCAAACAATTGGCGTGTATAACTTTATTAGTCCTATTCAGTTTAATATATTCATTTTAGTGATTTTCTTATTTCTCCAAATTTTGCTTTACAAAAATAAAAAATAAAAAATAAAAATTAAATAAAAAAATCTAGTTGTATCTCGATGAGACTACGTGCTTACCGTGATTCATTTTAATACAGATTGGGAGAATTTAATTTATTGATATATTATTTCCGTGTAACAAAATTTTGAATTAATTTACTTTAAAGCATGATTTATTGTGGGGTTTCCAAGCTTGAAAGTTCAACACAAATTTCTATTTTTTAATATGTCTATGCTATTGTAAATTTCGGAATATGAATATGATCATCTCTTGAAATTTGAAAAAGCTGCGTCTAATCTCTAAGGAAAATTACTATGACTAATTGAGGACTAGGATGTGATTGGAAGATATTTATAAATTACTAGGTCCATGATATGACAAACTGTTAAAAGTAAAATTTGTAATATGTTGTCATATACATATGTCCTGTTACCGTGAGATGTGTATTTACGTACATACTCCACATCATATATGGAAAATTAGGATATCACCATGCATATTAGACTTCATTCATTTGTTATATAAAAATCTGTATAATAAACAAATATAATAATAATACAAGTTCAGTTAGTCAATCATGTGGAATATGATTTACTACATAAAGGCTGAAGTCTGTTTTAGGAGCAAATTGCAGATTAAGCTCATAGTTGTGTATTAAGAAATGATCAATTTTAGCTAATTCACTGATAATGTAATACATGAGAACTTAGGTTCTAAGTTTTAGAGTTGGGATCGATGTTCCATATGCATGTATATTTAATTGTGGGTGCATCTTGTTTGTAATTTATTATTGACCTACATATTGTTAAATGAATTTTGTGTTACAATAAATGGGTGCTTAAGGTTATTTGATTCTTAATTCCTATTTTACTTTGGATATGCTTGAAAATTAGGGAATTTGTTTAAACCTATGTGACTTAAATGGAACTTGAGCTATTTGGAGTTAGGTGTTGGGTAGAATTCATAAGTTGGGATATACTAGGATTGAGAGTTGTTTGAAACTTACCCTTTTGCTTTCGTTCAGGTTCTAGGAGATCAAAATCGCAAGTTGGTGAGGAAAATTTAAAATTATTCTGTTTTGGTTTCTTTTAAAATTATATTTATAATATTATAAAATACTATACTATATATATAAGCCTTCGTAAGACCTGATTTCATAATTTTATTTTCTTCCATCTGTAATAATATACGCTAATTAGATATTTATTCAATACTTGCTCTTATTTCAAATCAAATATTTTCACATTTGAATGATCTTATTATCTATAAGTATTGCATCTTAAACATAAAAATTATTTTCCTAAATGGTCAGTGTGACATCCAGAAGATTGGCCTCACAGGTATGCACTCACGGGAGAGCTAAATGCGCACTTAAATTAATTATTCGCGCAATTAAATGTTGGTTATATTAATATGTATTAATTATTTAATTATTTGTAATTAGTTGTTAAGTGCTTTGTATGAATATTTGAACGTATTTGCTCGTTTAGTTTTGTTTTCGGTCCGTATGCCATTGTTTTCGATTATGATTTTGTGATAATTTGCTTTGCATGAATTATGTGATTTATGAATGTTTTTACTTGCTCGTTTATGTTTTAGAGTTTGTTTATTACGGTTTATGAGCCGTTTATTTGATTAGGGATTCGAGGGCCTAACTCGTTTTAGCGCGCCTCGGGTTCCGAAGGCCTTAACTTGAGCTACGGAATTCGAGTTCGAATTCCGGAAGTGGCGTTGGACTTGCAACAAGATTTGGAAGCTAAGAAACTTTTATATTTTTATAAGCTCGTTTGATACCCTGAAACCCCGACTGAAAGAAGCGTCGCGTAGAAGGACCCTTGCCCACTTAAATGGCCATAAGTTTCTCATTTGTTGACCAAATTGGGTGTTTCTTGGACCCACCTCTCCCTTACTTAATTATCTTTTTATTTTCAGAGATTAAGACCCTTTTTCATTTCATTTTGTTCCCCTTTTTCTACTGGAAACCGAGACAAGAGATGAAGGAGAAGGAATAGTGCATCAATCCATATTTTGAGCTCAAGACCTCATCAATTCCTTCCATCTTCAAGAGGTAAGCTTGGTTTTTGAATCTCCATCTCCTCCTCTTTCTTTTATGTGCTTAAATGCTGAGTATAATGATGTGCAACATGATTTTTGGCAAGATAGTTGAATAGTTAGGTCATTTGCATTCCTTGATGAATCCTTGCTCTTCCTTACTCCATTTCTTGAGTTTAAGCTACATAAATGATCCTACGAACTTCAATAAGTTAAATATGAACTTGAATCTTGTGCTAAGTTGCTGATAATTAAATAACCATTAATGGATTTTTTATGAAATTTGAAGAATAAGAGCATGAATGCTTCTCTTTGCCTCCTTGATCCCTTGGTGCTTGATTTATGTGATTCTTGGATGTCTTTAGATGCCTTTTTGCATCCCTTTACCTTCCCTTTCATGTTGTTGTTGTTGTTGGGCTTGGAGACGTCGAAATAGGGCTGGAAAATGGAGTTTTCGCGACTGCACAGTGCAGTCGCGGCCGCTACCGAAAGAAGAAGGTTTTGGGTCGCGCCCGCAACCATTATCTGTTTCTTTTCTTATGTGCATGCATGCTTGTTGTGTGATATGACATCTTATGTGCATTATATGAAATTTATGGAGTTGTTTAATGTGAAATATGTGAATTATGTTTAATGTCAAGGTCCAGAAGTTGGTTCGTGCTAGGCGGTGATTTCTTTTGAGTAATTTGAATTTAGTTTTCAGTTCTTTAGCATCACTCGCATTTTACCATTTTGTATTGTTATGAAATTGGATCATGTATAAGAATATTTATATATTAGAAATTTATGTATATTTAATTTTCCCTTGCCGAGCTTCGTATTTATGTTGAAAAGAGGCCTGTGCGCCCAATATGCATGTGATTCGTGTGTTTAAATTATGTCGGCCCGTGGCCTTTGCATGTGAGTATGATTGTATGTGATCCTGTGGCTTCCGCTTGGGTTGTGACTTCCATTATTGCGCACTCTGATTGAGGTTCTAGACTGCCTAGCTAGGGTGTTTTTGTTTGTCAGTCGTTTGCCTTGGCTTGGTACGTGTGCGGAGTCCCTATTTCATCGTACGTGTCGGGCTACGGTGCGGGGGATGTAGCGCCTTGCGCTCCGGGGTGCTACAACCACCTTGTTTCATGGAGGTGATACATGCGTGATATATGAGGGTGCTTACTTCTATAAGTAAGTTCACTGAGGTGCTCGTGTGAGAAGATTCCTAAATGGGAAAGGAAGTTTCTATTTCAGGAAATTGAAACTTCCAGATTAGGAAATATCTCACGAGTCATTGATGTGATTAAGTGATCCTTTGACTTGAGGTTCCATCTCAC
>JBBMKE010398987.1:0-12712 GCA_037834125.1 Lippia alba | reverse complement strand
CTTCTTCTTCTTGATTTCCATTAGACGAGTTAGAGGTTGGTGTTGTCTGTGGTGAGCTTAGTTGCGAGTCTTTCACTCCTTCCATGTGTTGTCTTGGCCTTCTTGCAATTATCTTGTTCGGAGCTTCTTCATTTTTCCAACTATAAGTGGCATCTTCATCGAATTCCACTTCTCGTGTTATGATGAGCTTTCTAGAACTTAGAATGAACACCCTGTAGCCTTTTGATGGAGAGCTGTAGCCAAGAAATATCCCTTTTTCTTTCTTGTCTTTAGAATTATATTTTTCTTCGCTTGGGGTGTGCACGTAGCAAATACTCCCAAAAACACGAAGATGTTTAGCAGATGGTTTTCTTCCACTCCAAGCTTCTACTGGAGTTTTACCTTGAATTGCTTTTGTTGGGCACCTGTTAAGAAGATAGACTGCCGTGTAGACAGCTTCCGCCCAGAATATTTTGGGCATGCCTTTTTCCTCCAACATTGTTCTGGCCATTTCCATGACCGTTCTATTTTTTCAATTTAATCTCCATATTAATAAAAACAAAGCCCAAGCCTTTCTAATCAATATAAACCTTCCGATTCTTCTTTTTTCTTACTAAAATCCTGGGCTAAATTCCAACACCCAAATCATCTCCGTTAGCCCCAGCTTTGTTGTCATTGCAAGACCCCACTTTCTCCTTTTCAGAAAATGTGAGCTTCAATCTTCTTATTTGTATTGTAATTTCTGCACTTTTGGGATAACTTTACCAATTGTAAATTACTTAAATTAAATTAATTTTTTTTTGGAGTTGGCAATGGTGTACTACAGACTTTATGAAAAATGAATATATGATTTCCAGTCGTGGCTATGAATTTTATGGTATATCCTCACGGATTTTATTTAATTGAGGGAATCTGTGTTGTTAATGTGATGAGTTTATGAAATACATTTTGGTATGACTTATTATGGTTTGTAGGTGATTTGTATATATAAATCTGCAAACTGAGAATTCCTTACTGTATAACTTGTGTATGCTTTTATATGTTAGTTTAATTACATAATTAGAAAATATTAATATAATCGCTTTATAATTGTGGGAATGGTTTTATTTGAGTTAACTAGATGGAATTACTTGTGTGACTTGAGTAATTGTATGGTTGATAATTATATACTTTATTTCATTTTAATATAATTGTGTAAACGTGTTACATTAACTGAAAATGAGATTTGAATATAAAACTTTGGATTATATATATATATATATATGAGTTATAATTTTAACTAGTTTAAAAGAATTCACTGTTGTAATTAATGTGATATATCATTAATTAAATTAGTATGATAATAATTGAATTAGGAGTGGGTGCTGTGTATGTGTTGTTGTAGGTATATACATATATGCTAATTGAAATTGTAGGTGCATGTGCTGCTAATTGAGAACTTACTGGATGCTAAGTCAGGGTTTGTGGGTTGTGTGTATTCTGGTGCGTGTGTTTGTGTGGCGTTGAGTGTGTGCAGAGTATTTATGCATGTGTCTGGTGTGTTGGTATTAATTAGTTATCACATAAATTGTTGTATTGTTGTGGGTGCAATGTGTATGTATGTTGAGTATAATTGCATTGAGTGTATATATATATACGTGTATTACTGTACATAATCATACGATTAAATTAATAACTTATATGGTTGGAACTTGAATTTGATAATTGAATTGAATTTAGGTTTGAGCTTAACACTTTAAATTTAATTGTTCATGAGAGTATTGAATTTTTATGCGTATATTTTGTGCGATACATTAATTGTGCACATGAACACTTTCCTGATATTCTTGTAATTTCTGCGAGCATGTCATATTATTCCGTATCATCTCATAATCTTCGCCTTGCGTCTCTGTGGTTCATGTCTGAGTCGTGTCTCATGAGTACTTTGTGTTTCTTTCTGTCACTGATCTCCAGGGCGGAGACAACATGGTTGAGTATACATCTACCTTCTCTGTTCTTTTGTCTCGTCGTTTCTCAGGTGAGGTTTTAGGATTTTTATTTCAGTTATAATGATTTATAACCTCTGAGGTCGTTTTCAAACCTGCATGCCATTACTCTATTATATTTATATAGTAGATACCTGCTTATATGATATGTTTATGACTTTGTTCTACGATTAAAGGTTTTCGAACTTTATATATACGAGCATATGTAAGCTTGGATTATTTTGCAATGAGGCTATGCTCCAAACCGTGTGTCTTCAAGCTAGCTTAGGATTAGGATGACATGGAAAGGTACGTTCATAGCATATACTAAGTTGCAAAGTAAGGTATGTCTGATAAGGTACGTAATTTATGGTTATGATATGATAAGTATGTTATGAGCGAGGTAAGCCTTGTAATATGAGATTAGTATTCGCAAGTAAGTTGGGCCAGGGGATTGTGGGTAAGGAGGCCCGGGACGATAAGGGTCGTCGGGTTAAACCCATGCATGATTCCCATTCGTAGTACCACGCACGATTCTGGGAGGTTGATGAGGCATGATGCTCCCAGTACGTGGTGGGTTAGCTACTCCTCGTACATAAGTAAGTAGGTGGAGAGGGTTTGATTCCCGATCACCATGTTGTTAGGGTTGGATTATTTTATGATATTTCCAGTTTTAATGCGTATGATATGATATGATATGAAAGTAAGGTTGGAAACCCGTGCTCGCTGGGTATAAGTTATATACTTTACGTTGATTATGAAACAAAATAGGATCTTTCTTTAAGTTTTAAATTGTTATGATTAGAATACGATAAGCATAAATATGAGTTTGATTTGAAAATGGTTTTGATATGAAAACCCTAATCCCGTTTCATAGTCTTTCTTTTGATACGTGTAACGCCCGGCGTGACGTCACATCCTCCGCACCAAGACCCAGACCCGGTCATGAAATAGAAGTCCAAGCCCGAATCTGAAGTCAAGGCGAACGGGGACACAACACACACTCTCTAGGCTAGGCGGGACTAACACTTGAACCATATAAACACATGCATCAGAGCACACTCAAAACATTAAATGCGGAAGCATGAACATTCATATCATAGAACAATTTGACGCACTGGCTCTACACAATTCAATACAATAAGGCATGGCCTTCACAACCTCAAGTATAGAATTAAAATGCGCCGGAAAAATAAATACAAGAACTAAATATGAGTGTGTGTACACAAGTGTTAGACCTAAAACAAGACACAACGACTCAAACTCCCGCCTAGCACTCCAAAAGGGGAAACCTGAACAACACAACTGAAACAAATCCTGGTTCAGTCTATAGGAGACTGGTGGGTATAAAAGTGGGGCTTACTATACAATAATATACAAAACGGTAAATAAACATTCGCATGCATAATATAATCCCAAGTGAGGTTTTAGAACGATTTCCCAAGTGCGCAAGAGAATCAACACACGGGATTATATCTTTCATTCTTTCCTTCACATTCGGTCATACAAGGCCCGGCCAGGGGGCGTGCATAGTTCTCCTTCCGCCACCTCGTGTACTATCATTAACATTCATTCGTTCATTACATTCATTTATTACATTCATTCTTTCATATCATTCATTCATGCATTCTTTCATATGTGCGCAATCATTCATTCATTACGTTTGGGCAATCCGTGTAGCGGCCTTCCTGAACGTTCCTCCTTCTCTGGGTGATGGTTGGGTGATCGGCCCAAACCATCCATTTCCTTGACCTAAAGGGGTACATGAATCCCCTAAAAGCGTCGACACCCCCATTCTTCGCTATCTCCAATGAGTTCAGGTTGCGCCGCGAATTGATGGGACTAGTATGAGGGATCCCCATCGGCCCAATGCCTCCCCGGTTAGCCACTCACACTAAGCCCCGGGCCCCCATTCAGTGCATGCACTCAATCTCGCCAAAACAAGGTAAGGTTCAAAGAAACAAGGCTTTACGTTTGCAATCATTTACTCGATAGAGATACGACCCTAAATACGTATACATATAGTTTTGGCTCAAAACATTTCACATAAGGGTTGTAGTAGTTCATTAACTAGTAGTAGAGAAACCCACCTTTGAAGTTTAAAACACAAGAGAAGCAAGCTTCCAAAACAGCTATGTCTCCACTGGACCCGAATTTGTGCAAGAAAAGTGCGTGAGACTCTAAATGACCACAAATGACGCTCGACAATGCAATGAGTGTGACATGAGATGCATAAGACATAATATCATGTCATGATAATGCTCATGTACACAATAAATGCCCCTAAAGGCTCACATTCGATCATATCATTCATGATTCATACGTTCGGTTTCATTCACGTTCATATCTTTCATTAATTGATTCATATCAATGCATACTTCAATATCAATGCCTAATATACATAATTCATTAAATATACAATTCATATGGATCATGAGACATAACACATTGAGCAATTAGGGTTCACGATTCATCACACCAAGCATTCACTCGTCATATTGCACGTTCGGTTACATATAAGCATATACCTTCATAAATCACAACACAATGGATCATAAATCCCACATAATTAGCAAATCACACTTATATATAAGCTAAGATCACATTGGGTTCATGGTAGGGGTGGGAAAGACCCATACAAGCGAAGAGAAGCACGAAAACAACGAACGAAAACGGCTGGAGGCTACTGGAGCAGACCAACGGCCGTTGGAATTTCTTTCTCAATTTCCAACGGTCGTTGATTTGATACAGTAGCTTCCTACTGTTTGCATCAAACCAATGGCCGTTGGTTTCCAAGAAGGAAACCTCCAACGGTCGTTGGAAGCCCTAGGTGGCCAAAACTTAATTTTTCACCCACAAATCGGCCAAAACAAGTTTCCAACATGCCAAGACACTTCAAAATCATACTATACACATTCATAAAGCCATAAACTCATGCATTAATATATCATAACACGCACGGGCATTCAAGAATGAGAAATCATGCTCATACTTAATTCTTGTCGCGGTCGCGACTGGTTTTCACTTCTTTTTTGTAGCGGCCGCGACCCACCCAAACTTGCCCAGAATTGGCTGAAATTTTAACCACTGAAACTTCTTCAAGTATAATTAATTATCAAATTGATTTCACCTCAATATCTTATCTATATTGAGAGTTATACCCATTTACTTTTTGTGTGGACACTCCAGCGGAAAACTGCAATCGTCCAACTTTGTACCTACGCCATTTTCACCTCGCTTTGAACCACAATTCGTGACACCTATGATTAGAAATATCTATGTGTCTAGTTTCATATCCCATAAATAAAACTGAATTCCAACTTGTAAAACTCAAGATATTCTCTTTTTCCTACAGCTTGTGCGTTTCCTTAAAACTGTCAGATTTTCGCAAAATCGTTTTTGGAGCCTCTTCTTGCACTTATTTCCATTTATCTCGTAGTTTCCCACCCCAATTATGATACTAAAATGTTACATGATGAGTTATGTGCTTCATGTTAAAATTTGGAGTTCGTTGAACGTGGGTTGTGCGAGTTATGCATTCGTGTGTCTTCGTCGCTCCTTTTTGCGCATGAATGATCTAATGCTTGGAATGTGTACCCTAAATGCCTGTCATTTTCCACTTTGGTGATTCTTGTGACTTATATTCAAGATTGATATATGTGTTACGCATGCTATTGTTGAATTTTACCTTGAATTGAAGTGATATGTGCTTATATGTACCCGAATGCTTGAATCGATGAAAAGAATGCTTGGCGTGATGAGTTGTGAACCTTAATTGCTTAATGTGCTCTATATTATGATTCCTATGACTTGTAAACTTGATGAATTACGTATTATGACTACCGTTGTGAATTATGCATGCTAATGATGGAAATTGCCTTGTTTGAAAGAATGTATGAAAGATATGAAAATGAATGATACAAAGAATGAAAGAATGATTGAATGAAACCTTGTATGCATTTCCCATCATGTCATGGCATTGCCGAACGTCTTATTTGGTTATGTTGAGTCTCATGACCGTGTCGTGTTGTCTTTCTCAGTTTCTCCAGGGCGGAGATGTGTCGGGTTCGTAGGACTTATCTTCTTGTCCTCTTGGTTTGTTCGGTAAGGTGTACAGGTAGGCTTCTCTTCTACTAGTTATGAAATGACCCAATATATCTCAATGTGTATGTTTTAAGCCAAAGGTAATATTTATATATATTGAGTCTTTTCAAGAAGTGTCATTGATTTATTGGTTAAGCCCTTTTCTTTATTGAATTCCCACCTAATGTTTTGGCGAGAATGAATGAATGCATAGAATGGGGCCCAAGGACTTGATACACGTGGCTATCCGGGGAGACATAGGGCCGGCGGTGATCCCGTGTGTTAGTCCCACAATGAAACGCTGCAACCATACCTCGTTAGGAGTTCTAGCGAGGAATGGCCGACGAGTGCCATCTGGGGAGTCATGAAACCCTTTTGGTCAATGCATGGGTGGCCGGATTTAGCTAACCTACCACCATCGGAGTATGGAGTATGTGTTAATGTTAATGAACGCATGTATGAATGAATGAATGTAAGAATGAATGAATGAATGAAAAAAAGAATGTATACATGAATGAATGATTGCTTGATCACTAAAGAATGATTGAATGAAATGTTTAATGCACACACAAGGTGTTCGGGAGCGCCCTCTCGTCGGGTTCATGTAAAGACCGCATGTATGAATGATTAATGAAATGATTGATGATTGTAATCTCGATCGTTGTTTTCGGTTATTTTCACCCACTTGGGAAATATTTACAAAACCTCGAACGAGATTAGAGCTTGCATGTGTGAGTGTTTAAATACCGCATTATTATATTATTATGTCCTGTTTTTTTACCCACCAGTCTCCTATAGACTGAACCCGGCTTTGTTTTCAGTTTTTGTAGGTTTGGAGTGCTAGGCGGGAAGTGTGTTGTCGAGTCAACGTTTAGTAATGAGTCATCTCGCACGCTTTGTATCATGAATCATGTTTAAATTGTATGAATGTAAGAATGTTACATATATGAATGTTGTATTCATTGTTATATTCGGGACAGGCTTCTAGGGATAGATTGAACCCATATGTATGAACTATGATTTATGTATAAAATTTTGGGACTAGGTATCTATGCTAGTTGAACATGTTGTATTTGTCGTTATGATTGGTTTTATGATGCTTCCACATTTGTGCATATGCATCCTTGTGTTTTTTTTGTTTTGAATTTTAGCTCCTGCCTAGCATAGCGCGTGAGTGAGTCTCCATTCGCTGTGAGCTTGGTTCATGTATAGACATTCCATTTCATGGGTGAATCGGGCTCATAGTGCGGGCGTTGTGACACCATTTGTTCTGGGTGTTACATCCTTAAGTGGTATCAGAGTCCAAGGTTGCAAAACCCGGGCTCTAGCGTCGTGTGGGTCTGTCTAGGTCATTCGGCTTAGGGACACTTGTCAACGTGTGCATTGCATTGCATTTTATTGTAAAATGTCATGAATTGTTGAGCATTATTTGTTATGTGCTTTATGTGCTACACTTTGCAATTGCATGGGAGAGTTAATTTAAATGAATGACATAAGCATATATTAATCCCCATACATCGATATTCGAGTTGAAAATTTTATTGTAGAGCGGGAATTTGGGCTAGTTTGACAACAAATTTTGAATCTACTAGAAGAGGGCGGTTAGCATGGAGCGGGATTTCGAAAATGGATGAGGGATCTTCAAGGCCTTCTCTGAAAAGGTTATTTTCACTCACTTAAGATTGGTAATAGAAGGCCCGGCCCGTGATGAGCTCTTCAACTTCATTTGACAAACCTTCAAGGACCTGTGAAGATTATACACCGTGGGATACAAACCATGAGCAGGAAGATATAGGGAGATGAGCAGCGGAGCATGGAAGCTCGGGACTTCGAAATTGTCAAATCATGAAGACGCATAGCGTTGGATGCTTGGAAGACTTTAACCACTCCAAGGGGCCTTCTCGACCTCCAATTACTACCAAGGATTGAAGAGGGATGCACCAAGGAATAGCAAACATTTGAAGAACCACCCCCAACTTAGGTGTGCAATAATAAGAGCAATGGATGGGATCTATGCTAAAGTCAATACTATGGTGGCAGGTTCAAAGCATATATAGCACGTGCATCATACATTGGCTAGTTTATTTATCTCCCCTTACTTGTGTGTTTTATTTAAAGCACTCTTTAACTTGATTGCCTACCTTAACTGTGAAATATATGCCATGCATTGAGCATTCTTACCCAACACGCACAGTTTAGTGTTTACCTCGTAGGAATTTCTTTCTATGCCGCTACCCCAAATTACCTGCAGCAAGTAGTATTGATATCAAGAGGAATTTGGGAGTCGTTGGGAACGAGTAAGGTGGGAAGAAAGCACTTGGAGGCTAAATAAGTGGTCGAGAAGTTGAAAATGAAGGAAGAATTGAATTCAACAAACAAGAAGAAAATTTTTAAGGGGGAGAGCGCGACCAAGAAATTCAATTTTGTTTCTCGGTCGTGCGAAGGAAACTACTCCGGTCCGAGGTGAAGAAGGTATAATGTCACAAGTCGAGGGACAATACAAGGAAAATGAGAGTAATGAAGGATATACTGTGGAAGAGGGCATAAGTTGTTTCAGAAAAAAGCTCTTATCGAGAAAAGCATGACAAGAAGAGGGGTGGTAAAGATGCTTTTGCAGGCCAAGTTTCAAGTGGAAAGAGGAAATCGGATTTCATGGCTAGAAAGGATAGTGATGGTGATGAAAGTAGAAGAGTATCAAGATGAGAAAGTCAACCTAAATCACCAAATGATCTTTTATAAAGACTCGGGAGAGGAATTGTTAGGGGGCCGTTGAAAGACTCCTTAAACTTCAAGAATTGTTAGGAGAGTTTACTCCCGATTAAGGAATATCGTGGACTAGGAATAAATGCTCATTTAAGGGCTTGAGGAAAATTAAAGGAACGATCATGAGTAAAGGATTAAGGCAAAAATAAAGAATCTGACTAAATTGGAGGATTACCTATTCTTTCTCAAGGATCCTTTTTAAGGGGTACCAAAACTAGCTGAGTTATATTGCAAGGAGATTGTTTGATTACATGGGGTTCCGGCAAGTTGAACCAAGTACGAACGAATGCAAAAGCGAAAGCTAAATTCATACGCATGCATTGGCCACGGGCCTGCAGAAATTAAACACACCAAACGCAAGCAGGGTTGGGCTCCTCAGGCCTCTTTTCAATTCAATAATAAAGTCCTTTAAGGCAGTTCAATAATAATTGCATAAATGTGGTGCATAACTTATAAAGCCGGTTCATTCATAATTTAAATACATGTGTGAATGCAAGGACTTTCCTAACACGACTTGACCGACTCAAAGACACAAAACAACACTGCCTAGCTCCAAACTCCAAGCAATCCTACAAACTAAAAAGTTGGGGAGGGAGAGGGGTCAGGCTTTCCACTTGACTGGGTGAGGGGCTACCCACACACACTATATATATAGAGCAAGGCACATTACAATCACATGCATGGTTCATGAATCCGGAGATAGTTTTTGCATACCAAAGTTTAGCCCGTGATATATACATATAGGGGATTCTTTGAGAAAAAAGCATAAAATGAAAGTTAACCGGCTCTATCATTTCAATATGTCGATCAAATCATGTCAATTCTTTGTTATTCTATATTATTCTTTATCATTCTGAGTCATTCCTTAGCATTCTTTAACATTCCTTATCATTCTAGAGATCCATTTCATTCATAGGTAAGAGTTTATCCCCGTTTCACGAACCTGACAGAACAATCATGCAAGCAATCATGCAAGACTCGGCGGGTACGAGTAACAAGTCCCATCCTGGGCTTCTCTTTCATTCATACATATCATTCATGCATAAAAAACATATACCTCCTTCTCTGAGTGATGGTCGGGTGTACGGCCCGAACCATCTAATCAGTCGAGGGGAGCGCGTACACTCAAACCCTCAAGCTCCCATCGCTCAACCAAACCTCCTAGTGAGCTCCGGGTCGGTCCTTTCATACATGCAGGTGAAGGGTGTGCACGTGGTTATAACCAGCGACCCCTATGGTCGTCCCGGATTCCCCCCTTGCCCACACCTCCTGGGCCCCATTCTTTCAGTCATTCATTCATTCATGCATTAACCTAACCCGTTACTAGTCATAACATAACATACGTGCGGTTCATTCTTTACCTTTCTTTACCTTGCCAAAACCATGCTTTACATACCTCTCCGTGTCAAATCCTTAGTCCATTCCTTGGCTCATAGCTCCCGGCTCATACGAGGCACACGGTTTGAAGCTTAGTTTAGCATTACCAATCATAATATATCAAGTCCAATCATACTACACATACAAAGTACGCTATAGTTCGCATACTTGAAAACAGGGTACATACGTAGGGTTTAACTATAACCTAACCTCACCTTACACTGACAAGGCCAAAAACAATACTTGTGATTCACCCCGGAATCAAGACGGACCACGAAACACCACCCCGGATGCACCTGAGCTAACTGGAAACATAAACACGAGACTTAAACTCATAATGAAGTAAATAGACGCTCAGCTTATGCTCTGTAATGATATGAGATGCATAAGAGATTATATCATGTCATGATTATGCTCATGTGCACAATAAATGCCCCTAAAGGCTCATATTCGATCATATCATTCATAAACCATGCTTTCGTATCCATTCAGTTCATAACTTTCATGAATCATAAGAGTCACAAGACATAGCACATTGAGCAATTAGGATTCACGGATCATCAAGCCAAGCATTCACGCATCAAATTACACGTTCGGGCACATATGAGCATATATCTCCATATAACATATCAAATTGGATCATAAATCCGACATAATCAATAAATCATACTCATACATAGGCTAAGAACACTTAGGGAACATGATAGGGGTGGGAAATACCCAAACGAACGAAGAGAAGCACGAAAACGGAACAAAAATCATCACAAAAAGGTCCCCAAAATTAGCCCTGGCCGGGCTAATGCTACTGCCTCAAATTTTCAATTAATTTCCTTCACAAAATAGCCCGGCCGGGCTAATTGCCCATCTTTGAAAAAAAAACGTTTTAGGTAGTGCTGAAACCAAACCAACACTCAAAACAACCAAAATCAATCAAGACACAACCAAAACACTTCCACAAGGTCATAAACTCATACAAGAACATATCAAGACATTAAGAGGCATTCAAGAAATAAAAATCAAGCTCAAACATGCAAGGATTAAAGCATAGGGGTCATATACATACAAGTAGAGCAAATTGGCATAAATGAGTGCATAATGGATTAAAGAATCATATTCTTGGCATAATAACTCACATATACTCTTCATACTCACAAAAATACCATAATTTCCATATAAGGGGAAGAAGGGGAACAAGACTTCAAGGGGTAAAACCACACCAATGCCTTCACTCATGCTAGAAACCATTCAATTTACACATATCTTGCACAATTGGGACATTAAACCACATAAGCATGCATTCCCCCAACCAACCCTTCATAAGCATAAAGGTAAGGGTATCCCCAAACAAGTTCTATCCAAGAAATACAATTATACCACAAGAATTGGCAACAAGATACATAATAGATGCAAATAGGAGCAAAGAAAGGCATAGAAGTGCAAGAACATCAAGTTCACCCAAAACCCTCAAAAAGTTTTAATGACAAATACTTCCCTAGCCAACTACCATGCAAATACACCTCAAGAATCATAAATATGCATTCCATAACCAATAAAGAAGCATTAAAACCAACAAGACTAATGCTAGCACAAGGATTCAAATTTGGCACCCAAACCCTTACCATTCACTAGTTTTCCCCACAAGCAATTCCCACGAATTAATCATGCTATAAGAATCATAGAAGATGCACAAGAATGCAAGGAATCTAAATATGTATTCACCTTGAAGAATTATGCAAGAAAAATGGGGTCTTGAGCTTGAGAAATGCAACAATGGAGTTGGGCTCTTTCTTCTTCCTTCTTTTCTTTCTTTTTGCTAGTTTGAAAGTGAAATATTGGGTGTGGGGAGGGTGAGCTCGGTGGTGAGCTGATGAGGGAGAGAAAAGGTGAGTCCAAGTGGGGTATAGGGTAGTGGGGTAGGTGTCTAGGTGTGTAATATAGGTACGTATACGTTTGGGGCTTATTTTGGTCGTTTTTAGGGTGTAAAAGGCTCGTTTTGGTCGAATGAATGCCACATAAATTCAAAATAATTCAAGCACTCATGCTAGTAATTAAAATATGCAAATTTAGCATATAATCAAGTTCCAGGAAATTCCAAGTTACACACTCGAAGAAAGGATACGCGAATAAATCATTCAAACGCACGTAATACATTCGATCGATTAATTCAATCAATTCACTTATTCACTTAATTCATTTAAATCACGTTGTCAAATATTTCAAAATAATAACAAGTTAAATCACGTAATTATGTAATTAAATAAATTTAAAATGCGCAATTAATAACACTTAAAACAAGCCTAAGCCGCCGAAAGACCGGGACGTCACAGCTTTTGTGGGCAAAAGGCTGCATTCCACACTTCTTGGACTGAAACAAACTATGGGAGAAGATTCTATAATTGCTTTAACATTGTTGGGGGTTGTGGGTTTTTTGTGTGGAAGGATCCTCCCACAAATAGGAGAGCTTCAACACTGATAGCATCATACAGTTCGGAATTGGAGAATGAAGATCTGTAGCTATGTCATGTTGTTCTTAGTGTCTCTTTTAA
>JBBMKE010398968.1:0-12714 GCA_037834125.1 Lippia alba | reverse complement strand
TCCTTACTAGTTAGATTGTAGTCAAGTTGGTGGACTTTCTCTAGAGAGCTTCAAGTTAGAAGTTTTGAAAGATTCGACCTTTTCCAAAGAGAGGGGTCAAGCCGTGAGAAGAGCGTTCTTGGGTGGCTTGTAACGCTTCAAGAAAGATAATTAAGAAAGTAAGATTCTTAACCCTAAGAATTCGGATTCATAATTGTGAGCCCGGGTCCTTTTGTTGGAAATTTTTTAAATTCCGCTGCTTTATGATTCTGTTTTTCCAACAATTGTTACGCAAAGTCTACAACATCTTTCTTATTCCAATGCATCTCACCGATTCTTCAAGTATTGAATGACCTCGAACTTCGAGTGGGATAAATTTCGTGACCTTGCACTTCTCATGACGTAGGCTACCATTCTTTAGCGAGCAACAACAAAGGCCTTCCTTAATGCCTCGGTTGGGAATTAAGTAGCTTTAAGTACCTTCAGATAGGCGAAATCGATGCCGGAGGCAACTCACTTCAACCGCCAAATCCCACTCAAAACCGTACCTCTTCTCATCAACTGAATCAATGGATTGGTAAATCATTAAGGGTTAGATTACCTAGTGTACCCCGTTAATCCCCAAAAGAATTTACACTTGAGGTAATTCTTGGTTTCTTCTACTCGAATGCATAATCGATTTCAATTACGCCTTCAACCCAAAGCCACACTAGAGTTATCCAGTACGAAGTCTTCAAACAAAGCTCAACTCTAGGATAAAGAACACGACAACCTCAACATCTCGTTAAGTGATAGAAAACCACCACTCTCGAGGGTCATCGAAAAAGTCTTACTTCGATCTCCGTCTCCTTAAGCTTGACTCGATCCCTCGGTTAACCTAAGGGTAAGCCACAAAGCTCGTTGCACCGTCCCGGAATGACCAACCACTTCCACAAAGGATATAAATAGGCTAGCCTTCAATCTATTACCCAAAAATATTGTTGAGCCTAAAACGGACCTCCTAAGAGGAATCATAAGCCTCAACAAGAGCGACACATCTTCACCGGAAGCATCTCGACCCTCTCAACTCACCCAACACTCCCGGGCACTCATGTCACCAAAACTCTCTTAAAGAAGAAAGTTTACATAGAAAGGAAAGTAAACACGTACACGACAAGCACGTACAAAAAGGCAACAAAAGGGAAAATATTAAACACATGGGTTTCTCCAAGATCAAGATATGCGTGATATGAGATGCCATGAATGCATAGTGTACCTTTCACCATGTAAAGTGGTGGGATTAGGCTTAGAATCCACTTGAGCTTAAATCGAGATCTCGGAGTCATGATTCTTCATAGGCTTCGGATTCCATTTAACCGAGCAAGCATTCACCAAATGCCCGATCTCATCACATCCATAGCAAGCGCGTAGCTTCTTCCAACAATTATCCTCCATGTGATTCAGACCTTCACAATAAGCGCATTGGATCGGTGCCGAAGGAGTGGTCATTGGGTTTAGGTACTCGAAGCTTCTTAGATTTCTTAGCATCTTGATGTCCTTGGGGTTTCTCTTATATCATAGGCCTCTTACCCAATCTTGTGTTAGAACCAGATCCTTTCCCTTCTTGAAAAGTGTGGGACTTTGAGGGTTTTTTCTCCATCTCGTATTGAGCCATTTTCTTCATTGCCTCAGACCATTAGGTCACCGTTGAAACAGAGAGTGCTTGTTGGATCTCACTCTTGAGTTCTTCCATAAAATCTCGGGCCTTCATACGGTAGTTGTCGTCAACTTGTAGGGGCCCAACTTCCCAAGTTCCTCCATGAAATTCTCCGCTATCTTCAAATCTCGTTGGAGGTCAAGGAACTCTTGTAGTATTTTTACTCTCGCACTTGAAGGAATATACATATTGTGAAATTCCCGAACGAATTTCTCCCATGTGAATTCTTCCCCGAACATCTCATACTACGATCTTACTTTCTTGAGCCAAATTGAAGATTCTCCTTGTAGTAAATGAGAACTGTACTCCACTATTTCATGTGATGTTTTGGAAAGTGCATCCCAAATCTATGAGATCTCGGTAATCCATTCTTGAGCTTTCACATCATCACCCCCAAACCACATTGGAGGATCACAATTTTGGATTTTTTGATAGATTGATGGTACCCGGTCATCTCCCATAGGCTTATATTAGGTCGAGATCCTGGATAAGAACCATAATTGAAGAGAATATCGATGCACGAAAGGGTTTAGTGCATGTTCATGGGCATAATCAATATAAATATAAGCAAATAGGTCACATAAAGATGAAAGTGAATGCAAATAATCACATAATCCTAAGTCGAATGACCTAGACAGACTCGACACGATGCTAGCTCCGATTTGCAACCAAGAGCTCTGATACCACTTTAAGAATGTAGCACCCCAAAGCGGAGGGCACTACATCTCCGCACCATAGCCCAACACGTATAACGAAATGGAGACTCCGCACACGCTCCAAGCCATAGCGAACGGTTGACAAACAAAAACTCCCTAGCTAGGCGGTCTAAACCCTTATACCTAGGGATGTAAATGAGCCAAGCCGAGCCGAGCCTTGGCATTTTTTAAGGGTTAGAGCTCGGGCTCGGGGTTAGATTTTTTGGCTTGGGTTTGGCTCGCGAGCCAGCTAGCATGTGGGAGGGTGGCTCGGGCTTGTTTCGTAAGAAAGTTCGCCCAAGCCGAGCCTAGCTGAGCCCGTGAGCCGAAAGAAAAACCATCAAAAGTAATTTATTTTGCCCAGATCTAGAATTTTACACACATACAAGGCAGATTTCTCAAAACAACGCATCTAGATTATTTCCCAAAGCATCAGATCTGGACTTCTCCTTTCCACAAATCCAACACAGAACAAAGAATTCATATTTTTCCTTCACACAAATCCGACACAGAACAAATAATTCAGATTTCCCAAAGCAAACAGATCTAAAATTTTCTTTGACACATTCAACGCATAGCAAAGATTTCCCAAAGCAAAAAATGCAGGAAGTGGTGAGTGGTGCAGCGTCGGCCTGGAGAGCGTTGGTGGAGGGGGAGGTGCTTCGAAAGTTGCGGTGGTGGTGGCCAGCAGCGGGAGATGGTGGGCACCTGGGTGGTTGGAGACGGCGGGAGATGGTAGGCAACCACCAGGCGGCGTGAGGGTAGTGGATTATCGGAGGCGGCATGAGGGTGATGGGTGGTGGTGGCCGGCGGCGTGACTTAGGGTGCAGTGACTTTAGGGTTTTCTTTTGAAATCATGTCTGAAATAGAAGAATTGATTTGGCTGCAATTTCCAAGGCTGATGTATACACATATATAAAATATTATATATTTATATTTTAATCTTATATGAATGTATATATTTTTATAATATATTGTATATACGTACAAATATATATATGCATATATAATATATTATATATTTATATCTAATATGTATGTATGTATGTATGTATGTATGTATGCATATATAAAATATAAAATATATTTTATTATTATTATTTTATTACCTACCTCGCGAGCTTCGAACTTGAAATATATAGGCTCGGGCTTGGTTCAAAAACTGTACGAGCAGAGCCAAGGCTCGGCTCGCCAAGTTCGAATCCAAGCCCGAGCCTTACTCGAGCAAGCTTGTGAAGCTCGCGAGCCAGCTCAGCTCAATTACATCCCTACTTATACCGAGTACGCAACCAAAATCATAAAACATGCGGAAGCAACAGGATCTCAAACCATCATGCACACATGCAATGGCCACGGGCCAATATTAATTTAAGCACACGAATCACATGCATACTCGGGCGCACGAGCCTGGTTTCTACATAAAGGTAAAGCCCAACAAAGGCAACTAATTTATACAATTTACAAATTCCAACATTTATCCAAATTCTTATACATACTTCAACATATACCAAAATTCGTAATTAAAGAAAATACAATGTATGAGACTCGAGCTACCCAACAAAGACACTACGACACCGCGTCCTAGCTCGACATCCAAAAGGTACCTACAACTCACAAGAAATGGAGAAAAAGAGAGCAACAACGAGGGTCAGTCCTAAAGACTGGTGAGGGGGCTAACCCACATACCCAAATATACATATAGAGCAAAGCACTTATTAAATTGAAGAGATCCATGAACCGGGGATAATTTTTGCAAGCCAAAACATTTCCCGTGATAGTAGATAGATAATTTGAAGATAAGGGAAGGACCGAATGCCAAATCACCAAATTTCTAGGTAATTATAAATCCATCCTCGTTCCATAGATTCAAACACACACCTACGACTCGGTGAGTATGAGTCCAAACTCCAACTCCTCAAAATTCGAACAAAGGAAAACCAAATACACAAAACATCCTTACTCCGGTGATAGAAGGGTAGCAAGCCCCGACTATTGACAAACCCACGAATCAAGGTTTAATTACTTCCATGAAACCTTCGGTGGGGTTACCACCGGCTCAAGAGGCCACCTCTCCTCAAAAACTCCTAAGGTCGGGTGAAACTCTCAATAGGAGAAGTGTTGATGGGGGAGCTCGGTGACCCCACGGCCGTCCCAAGATGCCATACCACTCTCCGGGGAACAACAAACAATCCAAGCTTACAAAGCCAACCAAAGCTTATCTTTCAAAGCCCAATTCTCGCTTACGCACACACACTTAACATCGATTTTCAAACAAATGAAAATAGAATGTATGTACATATAAAAGCATTTTTCAATATCCATGACAAATGGGATAAGCCATCAAAGTACATTTTCACACATATCTATTATATTATACATATTTTGCATGTGGGATTCAAATCACATAGGGTTTTAGGTTGAAATATCTAAAAGAACAAAACCTCACCTTCGAGACGAAGCAGGGACAAAAGAAGATCAACCGACATTCACTAAACCACCACGTCACCCCCGAGATGAACAACTGGACAAAACAAATAATAAAATACAACCTTAGACTCAAAATGAACGAATTAGATGCTGAGCAATGCTCATGAATGAAATGGATGCATATGAAGTGCATAAACGTACCAATTAAAGCTTAATGAATGAAATCTCGAATAAACGAACTCAAAACCATACGAAATTCCATGACCAACAACGGAACACATAATATAACACATTAGGAATGCTTAGGAGTTATATTGGGGGTGGGAGAGAAGCATACAAGCCACGAGAAATGAGAAAATGACAAACAAAGCGGCCGGTGACACTGGAGAGTTCCAACAGCCATTGGTTTTTTAAGCTTTAATTCCAACGGCCGTTGAAATGAGGCAGGAACCTCGTACTATTCCCCTCAATTCCAACGGCCATGGGAATCCTTGTAGAAATTCCAATGCCCCTGCGTCCAAAAACCCATTTTTCATTTAACCTATGGCCAAAACTCTTTCTAGGCAAGCTCCAACACTTTAAAATCAACCCAAATTCATACATAACAATGTAAACTCATGCATAAACATTCAAGATATCACATAGCATCTAGCATTCATGAATTCATGCATAAACTTCCAGCGAGACAAGCACATACACAATAGGGCTCAATCGACGCCAATCTCAATCAAACATGTCTATAAGAATCCAAAAACCACCTTCTAATCATCAAAGCACTTAAAACCTTTTCCTAACACATTATATGATTCAAGCATGAAGAAGGGGAAGAAGGGGATCAAGGATCAAGGAGGTTTAAGCCATCAAGAACCAACATTCATGCTTCAAAACTTATCTTGTGCACATATCTCACCCAAAGGGAGCCATAACTCAAGTTTTCATGCATTCTATCACAAACCCACATAAGTCATAAATGCTAAGCAGTCCCCAAACCAACTACCAAGCATCAAATCATAAATACTACAAGATTCAACACCCAAGACTTCCATAAATGTAAATAGAGCCATCAAATGTCATGGAATCTTATATGGGCATCAATTCTTCAAAACCCTTGTTATTAAAACCTAATTCAATACACATACTTCCACTACAAAAATCCAAGAAATATACACAATTAACGAAGCACAAGAACAAGGGAAATCTATCCATGGTCTTACCTTAAAGAGAAGATGGAAGTTAGGGAGGGTTCTTGAGCTTAGAGAGGCCAACAATGGAGGAAAATGGAGTTTGGGGTTTTCAATCTTCTTCTCTTGCTTTGCTGCATGTGGGAGTGTGAGGGAGGGAGATAAATGCAGCCAATTTTGTGTATAAGGGAAGAAATAAGTCAACAAAAAGGTATGGGCTTGGTCCCACTAGGGTTATAGGTACGTAAAGTGTACGTGAGTCGAAAACCGATAATTGGGGGTTGAAACGAAGTCGAAAAGTTAGGGGGCTAAGCTCATTGGATCCAAATCATCAAATCAGACTCAACAAAAGTGTCGGAACTCGAATCCGAGTTTCCGAGCTCAAGATACGTCCTAGGGACTCAAAAGCCCATAATTACCAAATAGCCCCAAAATATTTAAAAAGAGACAAATTGAGTGTAAACTAATACCACAAAAACCCCAAACATAATTTAAATCTTATAAATGAGTCCAAGAATCATGTAATTCACATTTGGCGTGCTCGAAAATTTAAATTCATACAATACATATTACGCGATCAACAAGCATCAAGTATCACATAGGTTCAAATTGTTCAAGTAGTTCAAATAAGAATGAAATCAAGAATATAACTTGTCAATTAATTAAGGGAATTAATGTAAAATAAATAAATAAACCCACACGTGGTACAAACATGTACGTGTGGAAAGTCGGGATTTCACAAATCGTATAATCGTACAACCTAGGCTCATTCAAAGACCCACCTTAGACTCGTTCTAAACATGACAAGAGCTCCGATTAACAAACCGGGCTCTGATACCACCCAAATGTGGCGCCCTTGCCACATTCCGCACTGAGAAATACGCCGAGGGTTATCTTTTGGCCTTCCCTCGAGATCTTTCCCAGCGAACGACAATGAATAAACAAACACATAGCGGAAGCATAAAGACATCAATATTCAAAAAATTTCTTGATTAAATATATGTCATATAGTCCATAAATGAATTTACATTCTCAACCAGGAATAAAAAACGAGCTTAATTTACTCAAACTATTATTCGAGTTCCAAAAGTTAATCAAGAACAAGCATATCAGTGCATCTTATAACAAATCCTCAAGCTCAAGTCAGACTCTATGATATTTAATTATTGAAGAAATAAATTGCATCAAATAACATTTAAATAATGTTTTATCGGCAAAAATAAATACTCACACCGAAGATTATGCTAAAAGATGTGAAGCGTCTGCCGGAATGAATAGGAAGACTTTTAAACTAACGTCATGAAAATCCCTTACTTTTCCTCTAGTTTCTTGCCGTCATTTAAATGGCCTTACGCTCTTATTATATATGGTAGCCAATTTGATAAAATTAATGACTAACTAGCTGGAACTTTTCTTCTAGCAAAAGACTCCAACCCTCAATTGTAATTGGTCTAATAATTGGCAATTATCATTAGCTAATTGGGGCGGTGCAAGTAAATCCTCAGATTATTTATTTGCTTCAGACGTGTTCTAATAATAAGTTGCTTTAGGAGGAAAATGCAATTTTGGTATACCAACTAACCGCAATTTGCATTTTCGGTACAAAATTTTTTTCGGTGAAAAAACTATCCCTTAATTAAAAAAATTAGCACTTCTATGCATGTTTTCACCAGAAAGCTCCAGTTAGCGTCGGAAAAAGCCACATGTGCGCTTACGTATAAAGTATTTAATGCGTGTCCAAAATTGCAATGCCACCTAAATTATCCCCCATCCATGTGGCTTTTCTAGGAAAAAAATATAAAATAATCCCTAGTAGATTTTTTTAAAAAAAAATCTAAAATAATGTGGCTTTGTTTTCTTTTTTTTAATTTTCCATTTAATATATATATTAACTAATATACATATTAAATACATATTAAATAATTAAAAATAATATAAAATATTAAGTTAGATAGTAGAATTTAAAATAATATTAAGTTAGATACATATTAAATTATTAACTAATATATATATATGCATATTAAATCAAAAATAAAATATAATAAAACTCAAAAACTAAATAAAATCAAATTTTAAAATGAAGCATAAAATCACAAAACTGAAAACCATATACGTATTAAATTAGAAATAAAATAAAAATAAAAATTAAACTCAAAATTTAAAATAAAATTAAAAAAAACACACACACACACACACACAACACCCCAAGTATTCTTCATGCGTCCGCCGGGGAAAGGAGCAAGAACTCCCGTCTCCGACTCCCAGCAATCTTCTCCAGGCGTCCGCCGCCACATCCTCAGCTGCCGCAACCTCCAACCAATTTGTACAAATCTGCCGCCGGAGCAACCATCTTCTCCACGCGTCTGCCGCCGCCGCAGCCACCATAGATCCGGTAACAACCATCTTCATTGTTCCCTTATCTTCTCTATTCCCTCTTTTCCTCCTGATTCCCTTCCCCTCACAAGATCTAGAGTAGAGCAAGAAGCCCTCACAAGATCTGGAGTTAGAATCGCCGGCGTCGTTGTTTAATCCCAACGCCGACCAAGATTCCGGTCGATCATCTCTTCTCAATGGCCAACCTTCTCCATGACAACCCTTGTTATCTCTCTCTTTCCCTTCTGATTTCGGCTTTTCCGTTGGCCACCGTACTTTTCTGGTAAGGTCAGTGGCTGGGTTTGGGGTGGGTATGGGTTTTTTTCTTGGGTGGGGGTGGCCTGCTGCGGGGGAGGGGTGTTGAGGGCCTCCATTTTCATTGTCATTGATACTACCGTATTTTTAATATTCATAAAAGGAGAAATGAGGAAAGAGAAAGAGAAGAGGTTGAGAAAAGCGGGGAAGAAAGAGTCAATATGGAGAACGTGGTCACGTGCCTACAAATTTGGGAAGAGTTAACCGATTTCTGTGAAAGAGGATAAAAGGAGAGAGAGAACAGAGTTTCCTCATCAATTAACGTCATTTTGCAGAGTTCTAAAAATCCTAGTAGTCCTCTCTCCCAAAACCACTATCATTTTTAGCAGCTATTTCTATTACTTTTCCTCTATTATTTTCCATTGTAATTACTATAGAGTTAATGATATAGAGATCCTATTTCCAGAACAAAGTTGTATTCAGAAGACTCAGAAGACAGAAAAACTACAATAATTTTATCTCTTATTTCAATTTATCATTATTTATCGTTTTAACTCATTTTCAGCATTTATTTCTCATTACTTTGATTATTTTTCCTTTACAGCTTGGTATAATCACTCTTCCTGCATCAAACAAATTAATTGGTGTTAGTCAATTTTTTTGGCAAGCATCATTGGCGCCGTCTGTGGGAAGGCGATTAAATCGAGCGAAAGGCGTGAGTTTATCGAAGATTTCATGGCATCCAACGCCAAATCTGATGCCCCGGTGTTTTCGGTCGCTTCATCGGCTCCGGCCGTTACTAGCACCGAAAATGTGACCAACAATGTATCAAGCCGACCCCCGATCACGAGCTTACCTGTTTTAACCAATTCCACCGTGGTTTCGATCCCAGATGTACCAGAGTCGAGCATCGCAGGCAGCCTGAAAAACCAGCACCATGTGAACCAGCAAGGTGGGGATCTGGACCCCCTCCTCCCGCCAGGTGCAGGGGGTCCCCCCTGGAATAACCTCCATGCCAGATGGATTGCATCCACCGGCAGGAACTGGAAGTCAAGAGTGCGACCAGCAGGCTGCGGGGAACCTGGCAGGATTGCACCTTTCCTTGCCCTTCCCCCAGCAGAATACCAGAACGGACGGATCTGCAGGTTCTGGAAGCAGGACGCCTCGCCCTGCCGGCACGTTGCGCGTCACAATGGATGATTTACAACAATTGATCAAGCAGACTGTTGCAGCAGCTGTGGCAGGCCGCGATGAGACTCCTGCCCTGGGACGAGGAGCTACCGTGCCCCCACATAACTCAGGGCCAACCGTGAGAGGGACAGCCCCGCCCCCAGCCGGCGGAGGCCTCTCTTCAGGCGCGAACCACCCGACGGTTCACGTGGACCTGGAGACACACGTCCCCGTCAACGAGATCAGCGTCAACCCAAAGGCTAACTGGCAGGGAGCAGGAGGGATTGGAGCACTCGTAGCAGGGAGCCTTGCCAAGCAGCAGGCAGCCTTGCCCCCGCCTGCTAATTACCAGCTAGTCAGAGCAGGACCAGAGGCACCGGACCAGCCTGACTGGGCGATTAAGCTGCAGCAGAGGCTGGATGATATGGATAGGAAGGAAAGGTATAGCGCCCCTACCAGAACACTCAGACAGGGCGTGCCTTTCAGCCAGGAGATCATGGATGCGGAAATTCCGCCTGGATGCACGACCACCGGGCTGCCTGAGTACAACGGAACGACGGACCCTCAGAAGCATTTGGGCAAATTTGAGAATCTTGCTACCTTATACAAGTACAGTGAGGGTGTGAAATGCAGGGTATTCCTCACCACATTCTCTGACGCCGCCCAGGATTGGGCCAACCAGCTCGCTCCCGGGTCCATACATTCGTTCAGGCAGTTCGCCGACCTGTTCTCGCATCAGTTTGCTAGTAGCAAGGGCCATCAGAAGGCGCCCAACGCCCTGTTTGCAGTAAAGCAGAGGGGAGATGAGTCTTTGAGAAGCTACCTGAACAGGTTCACGACAGCAGCCTTGGAAGTCCCTTCTGCTACAGCAGAAGTGCGAGCCAGCGCCTTCCAGGAAGGATTGAGGCAGGGAGCTTTCTTCACCTCACTGTCCAAAAGGCCACCTGCCAGCTGGGACAACCTCCTAGCTAGGGCAGAGAAGTATATCAATGCTGAGGAGGCAGAAGCAGGAAAGAGCAGGCAGCTAGGCGATAGGAGAAGGGACAGGAAGGAGGACGGGCACCTACCAGGACCGTTCAAAAGAGCTAGAGCACCCGACAGGCGGGAGCACCTCCCAAGCCTAGGGCCTAGGTATGATCGGCACACCCTGTTGCGCACGACGCCAACCCAGACATTGATGCAAATCCAGGGTACGGGGCTCGTGAATTGGCCTAAAGGATCGGAGAATGGGCCATACAAGCCTGCTTCCGAGCGGTTCTGTAGGTTCCATAATGACTACGGACACGATACCGATGAGTGTCGACATCTACGCAACGAGATCGAAAGGCTAATCCAGGAGGGCTACCTACAAGAATTTATTTGCCAAGACAGGGAAGGAGGCTGGGAGACGTTCCCAAGGCGCAACGCGCCAGGAGGTGCCATACCAGGAAGGAACCTGCCTAGCAGGAGGGCACCAGGAAGAAATGCTCGCAGACAGGACTATAACAGGATGGACCAACCACGGAGAGTAGAGGAGCAACGAAGGCTCCAGCAGCCCGAAAGGCCCCTGCTTCCAGCTCCCCCTGGGGGGCAGGAAGGGGCAAGACGGCGTGAGCAGGGCGCAGACCCCCAACAGAAAGGATTCATCCACATGATCATGGGAGGGCCCACGGATGGGGATTCCCACCGAGCCAGGAGGGCCCACACGCAGGAAGAAGTCCCCCATGTGCATGCAGCACCGCTGGTTATGGAGGTAGACCAGGCGGGACACCAGCTGGCGTTACAATTTGGACCAGCAGATAGGGAAGGAGTTCAGACTCCCCACAATGACGCCCTGGTGATAACAGCCAGCATTGCTAGCTACGGCATGGGGCGAATCTTCATCGATAGTGGCAGCTCAGCGGATATCCTATACCGCGATGCTTTTGATCAAATGGACTTAGGAGACATCAAGCTAGAACCAGTAAAGACATCCCTCTTTGGGTTCGGGGGAGAGGTCGTACGACCTGCAGGAATGGTCTCCCTGCCCGTAACACTGGGAACCAGACCGAGAACCAGGACGCGCATGGTGAAGTTCCTGGTTGTGGACAAACCATCAGCTTACAATGCAATACTGGGACGACCAGCCATGAATGCGTTCCAGGCTGCCATTTCCACTTACCACATGAAGATCAAGTTCCCTACACATGAGGGAGTGGCCGAAGTAGTGGCGGACCAACACTCGTTCAGGAAGTGTTATGTCAAGGCTGTTCAGCAGGCAGACAAGAAGGAGGCAGAGCAGGAAGGAACAAAAATAGGACGTAGCAACAAGAAGAGAAAGCAGGAGACAGAAAATGAGGACGCAAAAAACGAGCCTCATCCCAAGATAGAGCCTACCGAGGAGCTCCTGAATGTTGAGTTGGTACCCGAAAATCTTGAAAGAACAACGACGATTAGATTGCAGTTGAACTCCAACCTGAAGGAGGAGCAGACACATAGCCGGCATCCCTGAAAGGAAAGCAGGAGGATCAGAACACCCAGGTTGCAACCAAAACCTGGAAGGAGAGCAGCAGCAGGAACGCATCAGCAGAACTTCCAGGTTCCAACGTTTTATTTGGCATGTTTGATAAATTATTTAAGTAATTTCTGCGATATTATCATGCATAAGATCAGAGAGAATTATGCTTTATATTATATTCCATGCTTATGCTCTGTTGGACCTACTGACTTCGTGTTATTTGTGAGAATGCATGATGATGAAAAAGGAACCAGCTCGCGCTATGCTCTAAATGCATATGCATCATGATGAGAAAAGAAACGTGTTGGGTTATACTCTGAATGCATTATATCATTTCTAAATTGACACTTGAGACAGGCACATGTTAAGCCTCCACGGCTGCATTTCTGAAAATTCAGACATTTTCGATGATTGAAACCCCGGGTTAAAGGGGGCCCACAGATAAGTCCCCCTTGTAAAGGC
>JBBMKE010398947.1:0-12718 GCA_037834125.1 Lippia alba | reverse complement strand
AATTTGTTCTTATTTAATTAACTAACAAAGAAAACATCATATTATTACATTTAATATTTAAAAACAATGTTTTTCTCTTTTTTTAATATTTAATTTTTTTTTAAATTCCGAGGGATTTCCGAGGGAAAATGTTTTTTCCCTCGGAATGTTCAATATATATTTTTTAAAATTAAGCACTAGATAATAATTTATTGAGTTTAAATATAATCCATGACAATTATATGTATAATCAGTGAATAAAGTAAGATAATTTTAGTTATTGAATGAGTGAATCAATGGTTATACATATGTAATCAAATATCCGGTTAGTATTTCGAACGATATCATAACGTTAAGGAGATTCGTTTTATTTTTAAATTAAAATTGAATTTCGTTTTCACATATTTTTGGAAGAGAATTTGTTCTTATTTAATTAACTAACAAAGAAAACATCATATTATGTCTTAAAATTAAGCACTACATAATAAAAAATTCAGAACTATTATTATTGTGTCTTATAAAATATATCAAAACTTAAAGTTTTTGAAACTTAAAATTCTAACCCCTTAATATATAGTGTAGTACACGTAAAATCTCAACACTTAAAATATCTTAGAGCACTTGAAATTTTTACTGAAATTAACGCAGCAAATTTTATAATATTTTTATGAACATATTTTCAATACATGACAAATTTATTAAAATAGAACCTTAATAAACTAAATAAAATAAAAAGAAGAAAGCGTGGGTCAGCTTTAACGCTTTTACAAAACCAAAAACAAGCGGGGAATGAGCTCCAAAATTTAACAAGTCCCAAATTTGACAAGTCCCAAATTTCCAGCTATACAATTTGAGAGGGAATCCCCAAATTTCCCAAAATTACCTCGCTCGCAATTGGCTCCATCGCATCCTCGCAGTTGCACCAGCTCGTAGCCTTCCCTCTGCTCGCCGTTGCCCCAACTCGTAGCATTCCCTCTGCTCGCCGTTGGATTTTAGAAGAAGAAGTTTGAAGAAGAAGGTAATTACCACGATTGAAGAACTTGGCTTAGTTTCTACTTGTTTGGTTTCATTTTGGGAACGAGCTGATGACATTCGATGAAATTTTGGGGACGACATTCTGAGTGAAATATTTTGATTTTGCAGCAGTCAAGCCCTCAGAATTTCACGGCGAGCCCCTCCTGATTCTAAAGGTAATTCTTTAGCATTTGTTTTCAAATTATCGCCATTTAGTTTTCTTCCTGTTGTGATTTGTGGCTTTTAATTGGTGGATGAATTTGAATGCCCTTTATGCTCGATTTGTTTTTTCACTAATAATACTTGATGGAAAAGGGGTTTTAGTACTCTAATATTGTTTTTTGTTTTGTGGAGCTTGTGGGGAAATGGAGCACAAGTTGGATGTTGTTGAATTTGATTACGAGTGTACTGCTGCTAAAGTTGGAGCTGCTATAATTTCTGAGAAAGCCTCAAAAGATACAAGAAACTAAGCTGTAAGTTCTTACCTTTTAATGCATGTTTCATTTTTTGATTGAATGAAAGTAAGATACTTGATTTATTTGAATGAAAAGAATTATTCTTTGGGCTTTGAGTGAATTTGATGTTGGTGTTAGTAGTTATGTTGGTGAGCTTCATAAGCTCAATAAAGATCACATTTGAAAAGCTCAAACTGTGGTAATGATTCCATATGATTATTTACTATGATAAGTTGCAGTACTACAAATCACATTTTTAATGTAAATTTTTAATAAAAGGAAAATTTCGTATGTGTCGGTCTGTGCTGTACTGCTGTTTTTACTTCACTACTAATAAAGGATTGACTCATTAGTTATGTGGTCATGTTTTGCCTTTGTGATTGTCTGAGGCCTTTGGGGTGGAGTGAAATGCAGGATGAGCTCTGTTTACTTGTCTTTGCATTGCAATTATCCTCTGTTAATCTGTGTTGCCTTTGAAGATCATGAATTATATGAGTTTTCAGAAATTAATTCGACTAATGCTGGTTAATCTAGTTTAATTGAGGGGCATTGGTGACTGATTTCATTTCTGAATTATTCCTTGTGTAAATTTGTATACACATGCATGTTGGTTGTCGTTTATGATTCTGAATTGTAAGAAATTCAATTTATAGAAAAATGTAAAGTGTCAAGAGTATAAGAAAATGATTGCAGAGGAAATTAATCTCTCAAGACTTAATTTCTCATGAGTTTCAAGATATGAGTTGATAATTTCTCAAATAAATTGGGGCACCTGATAATTTCTTCTTATCCTTAATTTTTTTTTTTTAGGGTTAATGTTTGCCAAACTGGACTCAAGTCTTTGCTATCTAAGGAGGGAATGCTTATGTGAGGGCTAAGGCTGATGGAGTGGTAATGAGATGTAATTGTATGGCTCTTTTGTCTTGATTTTGATGAATTATGGCTTTATAAGATTGACTTATAGTATGCTTGATTGAAGTGGTGTATTAGATGAAATTGTATGGTTTTGCAAAAGTTTGGTGGATTTGTATTACTTTTGTTACGTTATTTGTAGCTTGGATTCAATGTGAAGAATGTTTTCGGATTTTGAGTAAAAGAATGACTTTGGATGTTCAAATTTTTGTTAGTTATACATATTTCAGATTTTGAGTTTCAAAATTTTAGAATTAAAACTGGTAATAAAAAAATGATTTTATATTTTCGGAATTCCCTCGGAAAATAAAAATAAGGAGAACTAGGTCATAAATATTTTCGAGGGAATTTCTGAGGGAATTCCCTCAGAATTGTTTCAATCCTCTTTTTTTTAGTTTTTGATTTCCGAGGGAATTCCCTCGGAAATTATTTTTTTCAATTTATTCCAATTCTATTTTTCGAGGGAATTTCTGAGGGAATTCCCTCGAAAATTGTTTTTGTCCAATTTATTCCGATTCTATTTTTTGAGGGAATTTTCGAGGAAGTTCCCTCGGAAATATTTTTCTCAAAAATATTCCGAGGGAATATGGTTATTGCGTACATTCCGAGGGAAATAAATTGCCCTCGGAATTCCCTCAAAAAATTTTCCCTCGGGACCAATTCTGATGAGGGCCCTCGGAAATTGCCTGTTTTCTTGTAGTGAGTTAACCAGTGAAACATGAAAAGTTTCCCAAGAATCAGGCAAAGTGACAACAATCCAAAGTCCGACAATTTCATCATCAAATTTAATGCCCATACTTGTCAACTGTTCAAGAACACCTTGAAACTCATTCAAGTGATCAGCAACAGAAGTTATTTCATTATATTTTAGTTGCATCATCTTCTTAAGCAAAAACAACTTATTATTTCCCGTCTTTGACGCATACAAATTCTGCAACTTCTCCCACAAACTTCTTGCATGTGTCTCGTGTTGAATATGGTTGTAAACGTTCTCCTCAACAAACTATTTGATAAACCCACAAACTTGTCTGTGCTCAAAATCCCATTCTTCATCGTTTTAGACCGGGGATTTTTAGTTGCAAAAACATGCAAGTGCAAATATTTAACCAAGAGAAAATCCTTCATATTATTACTCCATAGATGATAATTTAATCCATTCAAAGTTATCATCCTACTCTGACTCACATCCATAGTCACACCGACAAAAGAACCAATTTGCCTCTTGATACCACTCTGTTAGGAAAAGATACACCAAAATCAGTGTACGCAGTGGAAATTCAAAATCCTCTCCAAATGCCCAATAAACAAATAACCAAATATGTCAAGGATAGAAAACAATCAACCAAACAAGAAATAAAGACACGAGAATTTTAACGTGGAAAACCCCTTCAAATCGAAGAGTAAAAACCACGAGGCCTACGAAATCCAAAAACAAATCCAACATAAAATGAGGCAAATTACAGCGGTCCAATACCAATAATTCTAACTCTAACCAAGAACCAAACACCGATTCGATCTAAAATGAACTAGAACACAAAAAGAGAAATGAAGACAAAAATAAGTCGAAATTCGTGTCACTATTCATGCACCCAAAAACCCGACTTATAGAACTCCAAATCCCATCTCACCGTTCACTTTTAAGTTCGATGAGTTAGGAATCTGCTATCCGAAAATCAGCCCGATCAGACCACAAATGATATTCTGATAGTCTGCGTGAAGTTACTGCTACCGTCCAAAAAACTGCTCAAATCGGGCAGAAAATATTTCTCCTTTTTCACGCTAAAACACGTAAAAAAACTCACAGCAACTGCTGCTATTCAATTATTCTAAAAATTGCTGAAAACCTCATACCCTTTTGTGCGTGTAAAGACCTTTATATACATAGCCAAATCTATTTTAAATTGTAAAAGGATTTTATGGTAATTTGGGCCAACAAATATGTAATTAGTCTGGACCCAACAAGTTCCGTGAGATTAATTAGCTTATCACTAATATTTGGATTAGTGATTAGCTTACTCGGTCTGTGAGATTAGCTCGGAATATTTAGATTAGTAATCAGTCAAAAAATTTGGATTAGTGATTTGCTTAGCATGTGATTAGCTCGCAATATTTGAGTTTTGTGAAGTTTTATGGTTGATTTGGTGTTGGACTGGCCATTTTTGGCCATCTTCGCTTCGTGATTCACGAAGCGGTCAAGCTTCTGCATTAGATTGGAGACCGGAAAGGCCGTTTCCATTTGGCCTTTGTGACCTAAACTGTAACACCCCGTATTTCTGAGCCGACATGTAAAATATGTGATTTAATTTAAGTTTGCATTTTAATTGAAATTATGTGATTTATGTGAATTTATTTGCATTTTATTGCATATCATTTAATTTATTGGCGCAGAATCGAACCCGGAACCACTTTGAACCGAAACCAATTAAACCGAGAAAACCAAGAAGCGAACCTATGTTCACTTGAACCGAACCGGGTCAGCCATAAATGGCTTGAACCCCTTATTCTTCCTCATTTTCCCATACTTAGCCAATTTTCCAAGAAGAAGAGCAAGAGCAAGCCCAAGCTTTGATCAACTTCAAATCTCCATATCTCTCTCGTTTCTTCGTCATTTTTCGAGCCCAAGTAAGTTTTGGAAACCCCATCTCGTCCCCTAACTTCTCCTCCGATCGCTTTCTCATGAAAATTGTTGCATATATGATTTTGGGCTTGGTGATGAATAGTTAGGTCACATTGTATATTTCTTGGTTTTGATTACTTGAATGCATTTGGTTGAATTTGGACCTTATTTATGAGTGATAGATGTTGCATTCATTGTATATATGACTTGTTTTTGGTTGGTGAATGCATTAATGGCTTGTGAATCTTGCATCCATTTCTTGTTTTCTTGTTGCATATGTTGATTGTGTTGTATAAGTTTGGGCAAATCTGGGTGTTATGTTTGATTTGGTGTTGACCCTGTTTTTCCCGCAACATTCTGCCCAGAAATTCTAGGCCAAACGGGCGTTTGGGCACTCAGTTGATTTTGCAAACGACCATTTGGGTTTTGTGAAGAAAAGGGAAACGGCCATTTGGTTTTAAAAATCTGAGGCAGTAGCTTTTTAAATGCCCTTTTGGGTTTTTGCCTTGATATTGCAAACGGGCGTGTGGAGAGGGAAAAATTGTTACAGAGGCAACTTGAACGGCCGTTTAGTGTTCCATTAAAAAATGGAAACGGCTGTTTTGGATGCATTTTCTAGGAACAGACGCATCCCACACGGGCATTTGGACTTTGTTCTGAAAACCCAAACGGCCGTGTGAGATGCCACTGTCCGTTTTTGAGCTTTTCGAATTTTGCGGTTCAATTCCTTTGACCCTAAATGCTTTGATATGTTCTTTTTATACGTTATTAAGTAATTCTTGTGCTTGTTTTGTGAAGTGCGACTTTTCCTTGCATGAGTTGCGTTTGTGAGTGATAATATGTGAATTTTTGGATATAATTGATTATGTGTGACAAGCATTTACATTTCATGCATGTTTTCAATTTTCGTGTGTCATTTTCAGTCCATATAGAGTCTAAGTCTCGAGTTTCTTTGTGTTTCTTTTCAGAGGAGGATCCGGTTGATGAGCCCGAGGCATAAGATCTCATGCTCACTACACCCTTTGCTTTCTACAAGGTGAGGCTAGGACGTTTGTATAGTTAAACGACCTAAAGCCTTTATGTGACGTATTCTTGCCCCGCATACGAACATATTCTATATGTACATATAAATATGTGTTGGATTTAGTACGTTTATGATCTTGTAAAATAAAGTTGCATAGAAAAGTTAATATATAGGTATATGTGAGCCTTTCCAGTTATTTATGTTCAGTTCTGTTTCTATTGCGAGATAAGCCATGAAAGACTGGTTCTGTTTTTGTCATGTATTTGAGAGCTCAAGGAGTTGTGAGTAAGGAACCTCGGTACGGTATAGGGCCATCGAGGTTAAGCCTGTGCATAGACTCCATCCAAGATGTCACATGCGACCTCGGGAGCTAGGGAAGGCGTCATATTTTGATGCCTCCGGTTATCCGGGGAGGACCCGTAGTAGATTAGCTACCTCTCAGGGTATGGTATATGTATGGATGGTTAGGATCAGCTGATCCTTCCATCATTCGGAGTTGAGGATATGTTTATGATTTCACTTTTATTTATGTTCTGAGAAGTAGGTTGGAAGCTCGTACTCGCTGAGCATTTGTTTCCGTTCAGTTATGGAAATTATGAATCAGAATAGAGATTTTGAAATGTATATTTGTTTTGTTTTGGTTTGTAAAACCTATCTCTGGTTCATGAATCCACCTTTTGATATATGCTCTGTTATATATATAAGTGTGCGGGTGTGCGTTAGCCCCCTTACTCAGTCAGTTGACTGACCCCTCCGTTTACTTTTCTCTCAGTTGCAGGTCTTTTGTCAGGAGCTAGGCGGAGAAGTGTCAGCACATGTACATTTACGGGTCTAGGTCCTTAGTGCATACATCCTGCTTACTTTTGTATTATGTATTGTTGTGAATACTTAGATATCTGTATATGAATTTTGGGCCATGTCGGCCATTGTACATGTTATATGAAAACTTTGACGCATGAATGTATATATACGCTTTATTTGGCTTTAATTTACAGCTTCTGCGCACTCTGAATTTAGTTAAATAGCTCCACCTGGCTTAGTGTGTGTTCTTGGTCACCCGTGCGCTAGGATTTGGATTCGGGTATGGATTATTTCGTGACCGGATTTGGATCTTGGTGCGGGGGATGTGGTCCCTACTTGTGGGGTGCTACATCTGTAAGTGGTATCAGAGCGCGGTTGCAAAACCGGGCTCTAGTGTCGTGTGGGTCTTTCTAGGTTGTACAGCTTAGGTTTATGTGAATACGTGATTATATGACTTGAATATTTGATTTCGTGATTACTTATTTAATTTACTAGTTGCATAATCATACATATACTAATCAACATGCATACATATTGTTGAATTGTTGATTTTAGAATGCCTCCAAGAAGAAGGGATCGCGAGCAAACGCCGGACTTAAATCACCCACCGCCACCACCACCTCCGATTAATGTCGAGAACATAGTCCAAGCCCTCCTCAATCAATTACAACAAAATCAGAGGAATCAAGAGGGCCACGATGCTCCTAACGTCTGTAAGGAGTACAGAAGTAACAACCCGCCAAAATTATACGGTGGCGACGATATTAAAGCCGAGGAATGGCTTACTGAGATAAAGGGAATTTAGGAGATTTGTCCGAAAAAGTCCCAAGAGAAGGCGATATGCACGGGCCACTTTGTGCAAGGGCAAACGGCAAATTGGCTCAAAGGAATGAGGTCCAAGCTCAAGAGGACGGGTACGGAATTCACTTGGAAGGTGTTTGTCCAAGAATTTCAAGAAAAATACATACCCCCAAGAGCCCAAGAGCGACGCCTCTAAGAGTTTGTTGATTTGAAATAAGGGAATCAGATGGTGGAGGAGTATTTGTTGGATTGAGGGACTTTCTCCCTACGCCACCCACATCATCGACAAGGATACTCACAAAGAACACCACTTTCTACACGGGCTTTACCATGAAATTCAAGTGGCTCTCCAAGCCACTAATGTGAGTACGTGGGAGAAGGTTACAAGAAGGGCTTTACAAGTTGAAGCCCAAAAGGCGAGATTGAGGCCTCCAACTTTCTCCACTTCTTCACAAGGTTCGGGGTTCGGATCTAGGTTGGGCAAGAGACCTATCTCTTCTACTACTCGACTACCTATTCCACCGGTTCGCGTCCCCAGGGTTATGAGAACAAGAAGCCCCGCATTACCGGCCCCGCGGCAGTCCCAGTTCTTCCTGCGCCGCCTTTCCCAGTTTCGATAGCTCAAGCTCCGATTCAGTGCACCTACTGCCAGAGGAATCACCCGGTGGAGCGATGTTGGCATCTCTAAGGGAAGTGTTATGGGTGTGGGTCCTCAGAATACAAGCTAGATACGTGCCTGCAGAAGAGGCAAAATATGAGTGGGATGACGAGTGCGAGAAGAGTTTTCGAGAGTTGAAGGAATGTTTAACTTTCGCACCGGTTCTTACCTTACCCGAAGGATCCGAAGGCTACTCGGTTTATATAGACGCTTCTAAGGAAGGCCTTGGATGTGTGTTGATGCAAGATGGCAAAGTGGTTACCTATGCATCGAGGAAGTTGAAGGAACACGAGAAGAACTACCCTACTCATGACTTAGAGCTTGCGGCGGTTGTGTTTGCCTTGTCTAAATGGCGTCACTACCTTTATGGAGCAACATTTGAGATCTTCTCGGATCACAAGAGCTTGAAATATCTATTCTCTCAAAAGGATCTCAATAACCGACAAAGGCGTTGGATGGAATTGTTAGAAGATTATGACTGCACTATTCAGTATCACACCGGCAAGGCTAATGTTGTGGTGGATGCGTTGAGTAGGAAAGTAAGTATTTCGGGTTTGAGTGTTGGATCTTCGACGGAGGATTTGGTGGTTGTAACTTCAGTGGCTCGATTGACAAACATTTTGGTTCAACCTGATATGAAGCAGAGGTTAATTGAGGCTCAGGGTACGGATTCAGAAATACAGATATTAGTGGCTCGATCAAGGGTTGATCCAGTCTTGCCAGTGCGAGAAGGTGGAAACAACCGTTCCCATTTTTACCTTGGATTGGGAAGGGTCGTTCCCAGTGTTGCTGAGGCTTGCTTTGGGAAGGATCATTCCCATGCGTAACTACGCATGGGAATGGCTGTTTCGGAGCCTGTGTGACGCTTTGTACTTTGCTTTGACGTGTTTACTTGATCCGTTTAAGTTGTTTTATGACATGTGCTTTAATATGACTTTAATTACACCTCTGAACCTTGATACCTCATTAATTACATGATTTTGTGGAACACTTGAAATGTACTATGTGACCAAGTTGAAGAACATCATTCCATTATGCATACCATTCATGTTTTGCTCACCATGCGTCTTGTTTGGTTCATATAGAGTCTAAGTTCGTCCGTCTTGTTTGGTTCATATAGAGTCTAAATCTGCAGGGCTTCTGTATGTTTTGTTTCAGAGTTTGGTGGTGGTTAGCTTAACCTGTGAGATTAGGTTTGCACTAATATTTGAATTAGTGATTAGCTTAACCCTATGCTAGCGGCAATATTTGATTATAGATTAGTGATTAACTTAGCCTGTGCCAGATTGCCAGCCGCAATATTTGATTACATAGTCCTAGTGATTAGCTTAGCCAATTAGTTATTGATTAACATTAGCTAGTAATTAGCTTAGCCCAATATTTGAACATATAGTTCTACTTATTTTATATAGTTCTATTTTTTTCATAGACATCTGTGAGATTAGTAATAGTTGACTACAAAGTTCGTCTTATTTCATAGACATCTGTGAGATTAGCTTAGCCTACATAGTTCATTTATAAAACGTATGTGAGATTAGCTTAGCCACAAATTTTGACTTAATGCTAAAATATTTGGACTAGTGATTAGCTTACGACAATATTTGACAATGATGGTGTAAGAATCGGAATGATACTAAATCAAAATCAAATTATTATTTATTTGAGGGTGAAGACCATCACAGGTGTAAAGAGCCTCAGGAACTGAGTTTCCAATGATGTGTGGGTTCTTCCAGCTAAGATAACACCAAAAGGTATGCAGCTATGGTGTGTGAGTATTTGAAGTATTGGAGAAGAAAAAGATGATGAAGCAAGGGAAAGATTATGCACTGTGTATGAAGGAGATGACTTAGGGAATGTGAAGGAGAATTCCCTTATTTATAGGTTGAGGGCGAGGGTGGCTTAGTAAATGTAACGGAGTGGTCCCAAACCAGTGTTGCCCTAGACCCGTGGCATCGTGTGATGGTTTGAAAATGACATTTCCGCAAGATACCTGGTGATAGGTGGTAATGGGTGTTAGAGAATGTGAGCTGTGCAAGTGTGTGCCAGCAGTTACGGAGAGGATTTCTATGAGCGCTAAGATGCTCTAAATGTGTTCCCCAAGCGTGAGAGCGTTCGAGGAGGTGATTTTCCCTCGGACGATGTATAAGGCCCGCGACCTCGGGTACCCTCGAGGGAGATTCTCTTAGTACGGAAAAGTGTTAGACCCTCAATGTTAGTGACCATTCCTGTGATGTGATGTTACGAGTGTTAGGTGGGACCCAAAAAAGACTCACACACTGAAAGTATGTACTCTGGCAGGTGGGCCTCAGGCAGCAAGGCTGTAGGCAGATGGGCTGGATCCGCTATCATGAGCCCATATTCTCGAGCATCTAAGCCCAAGTGTCCCAAGTTGATCTGAATGAGTCATCCAGGTGGTGACACCTGTACGGGGTTCATTCGAGCGTAATTTGAGCCCATTAGACTAGACGTCTGTGAGACTAGCTTAGCCAGAATATTTGGATTAGTGATTAGCTTCCCGCAATATTTGACTGCATATAACTACATATTCTGTTTATAGTTTTTTTCCTTTATTTTTTTTTTGGGATAAATATTTTTTGTCATCCGAACTATGCCCACTTTTGTAATTTACCATCAAAACAAACTTGCATTGCAAACCGCCATCTAATCTTTGCATTTGTAACAAACCACCATCTAAACCATTTTTTTGGTGTTTTTGAGGAAAAAAATAGACACATGACATTTTTATAAAATATACACGTCACACCAAAACCTCCTTCAATGGTGGTTTGTTACAAATGCAAAGATTGGATGACGGTTTGTAATGAAAGTTTGTTTGGATGGTAAATTGCAAAAATGGCTATAGTTCGGATGACAAAAAAATATATATCCCTTTTTAAAAAAAAACTTAATCTGTTTATAGTTGATCCTCAATTCTTCAAAATTATGTCACTTATTTTTTTAAATTTATTTTTATTGCCCATTACCCATTAGATAAATAATTTTAACAATTACTAATTAGATACAATATAATTCAACAACTAAATAAAAATTAAACACAAAAAAAAAATATTTATGAATTAGAGAAAGAAGATATTAATAACAAAAATATCATGTCTATATGTCTGTAAAACCTGTGTAGCTGCATCAAAATAACCTAAATTCGTCTTTCTCATCAAAGTTTAAATTTATAGAATGGTATGATATGGTTCTATTGGGTGGTGAAGTTGAGGTGAACGATAATGGGGCTGTTGGAGATGACTTTGGTGTTGGCGTTGGAGTTATTTCTGTGTCGGCTGTTGCTGTGGGAAATAGTGTTGGTGTTGGGGAGCATACTGACGATGAGGATCGTGTGCGGCATTCTGTGAGAAAGCGCAGCAAACCAGCTTGGCAGCGTGATTTTGAGCTATCAAAATCCTAGGCGAATTGGAATATTATTATTGCTATTTTATTTATGTTTTTGGATATAGCATGCTTTAGCTTAACATAGTTTTATTTGCTTGGGAGTCCCTGGTTTATGGGAATTAGTTTATTATTGTTTTGGAACCCTCGTTGAGTTTTTTCAGTGAAGAATTAAGAATTTCCCTTCAAACCTAATTATTTCTCATCTCTCTCGAACCCCAATATTCTCCCACCGGCGGGTTCCTAACCGGATTATCAACGAGCTCGAGTCCGCTCTAAGGTCTTATCTTGGATATTCTTATCATTGGTGCTTTCATCGAGACGTATTATGGCCGAATAAGTTACTATAGTTTCTTTCAACCACTACTAGAAAAATGCCATATAACAACGGATTTAGCAACGGATTTTGGCCAAAATAGCAACGGATTAAGCAATGAAAATTTTTCGTAGCTATAACTCTCGTGGCTAATCTATAGCAACGGATTTAGCAACGAATTATTAGCAACGGAAATTAGCAACAAAATTAGCAACAAATTTATAACAACGGATTTAGCAACGGATTACAATCCACAGGCATTAGCAACGGTTTTAGTAACGATTTTTTTAGCTACAGATTTAGCAACGTATTTTCTGTTGCAAAACAAACGAATTATTAATTAATTTTTTGTCTTTTTGCAACAGAATTTTCATTGCAAAATTCGTCGCAAAAGGTAATAATTCAATTTAATAAATTAAAATTTTATTTGTGGGCCCCAGAACACCCCCCAACCGCACCATCCATAGTAGGTTCGACCCCAATCTAGACCGCAACCACCCGGACCCAGCCAAATCAGCCCAAGGTGGCTCATGATATATATTGGATAATTTGCGCTTGCCATGAATTGAACCTGGGTCTCCAATATAGAAAGTTGGAGCCCCAACCAACTCGGAAAGCTATGTTACTGGTAAAAGTATGTCATTTTTTATATTTGACAACAATCTAATATTCATACACTAATTTAAATAATTAAATACTTGTTATCATAGTTTAAACAAAAATATTTTTAAATATATAGTTA
>JBBMKE010398938.1:0-12719 GCA_037834125.1 Lippia alba | reverse complement strand
TTGTTCTTCAATTATTCATTCATATTTACACAATTTTCTCTCTTTAAGTCGATTTATATTAACATCTAGATTATTGATCGAGTTATTATATTTTTTGTTAAATAATGATCGAGCATCTATGTCGTTGGTATGACATCAACCATCATACACAAACTATGATAATTTCCTAAAGATATTCCTTTTATGGCGAAGATTAGATGATTTTTGTATTCACTCTTTTATATATATTCGTTATTTTTAGTATCATTATGATCATATAGTGTATGAATATTTTTATAGTTATTCTTAATTAGTAATTTTGATTTCACCGTATTTGCAATTAAAATATAAATAAATTATTTTTCATATTAAAAAATAATTGTAAAATATTTTAGATACTTAAAATACTGCAGAGAAGTGTACTCAAAATCTAGAATTATTAGCATTTGTGAAATATATGAGAAAATTCTAAAATTCCATAATATATTTAATAATATTTTTATAAATTATTTTTTACTATTCGATATTGGATATCCACTGTTGATCTATTGGAGTGAAATATATAAATAATTGATTTGTTGTATTTAATTTTTCATAACTTGTTTTAGAAATAGTTTTATGCTTGCAATATGCACTTGCATTTTTCTAGTAAATCATAAAAGAGAATTATATTATAACACGAATGCACAAAACGCTAAACACTAAACTCTGAAATTGAGTAATTTCAATTCGAACTTGATTAAGCCAATCAGTATAACGAAAGAGGAATATTTTACGCTTACTACGCACTTGATGAAAATTAAAAAAAATAACAAATCAAATAATTACATTTATCATTATAATTTATCGGACTCGATCAAACTAGATATGAGTTATAATTTTCGGTAATGTAATGGACGATCGTGGCTACCCAGAAAAATCCCGTAATCGTGGAAAAAACATCCCACCATCCTCATGCGGGCAAATTTGCTCGTTATAACCCACTCCAGCTAAAAGTGAAGTCAGAATACCTGATTGGCATACCGTGAATGAACTCATTTGATCGTTGATTCCACCTCTTTGCGGCTGCAGTTGTGGTGGCAGTGGCGTCGTCCCGCTTGCCGGCGAGCTTGATGACGCGGGAATCGCAATTGACACTTGCGGAACTCCTCCGCTGACAATCGCCGGAACTTTCCGTTTATCAAACAGTCGTCGAACAACATAAGTGAAACCACGCTTCCACCGGTCTCGAATAAACCGAGCGGCGGCGCCACCGCCACAGCGTTCTCCGGGATTCTTGAGGCTCTCCATCTGTAGCATAGTAAGAGAGAAATCAGGCGAGCAGAGAGAGAAATCACAGAGGAGGGACCGTCAGTCTGTTTATCAAGAGGAATTAAATTAATAAAAATAATATGTTATTAATTAAATTTAACTTATAATATAATAACAAGAGGAAATTGTTGTTTTAGTCCCGTAGAAAATTCGAAAAATAATTTATGTCACAGATATCGTTTATCATATCATATTGTGTTGAATACTAATATTAAATATCATATTCGATACTCATCACGTAAAAAATTTAAAAAAAAAATCATATTGTCATATCCAACATATCGTTATCCGTGTATCGTTACCTACACCATGTTTATTGAGAGGGTAACGATAGTGCTGATAAATTGGCCTGAATGGGACATGATGTTAACGTTGATTGTTTAGTTTGGGACTCGCTGCCGGTTGAGTTTGTGTAGTTTCTTTTGGTTTCATTTCTCGCTCCGATTTGGGCTTCTGTTGAGGAAAAAAAAAGCACAAAATGCTAAACTCTAAAATTGAATAATTTTAACCCGAGCTTGTTTTTGCTAAATCGGTATAATGAGAGACGAGTGTTTTGCACTTATCATGTAGTTAATAAAAAATTTTAAAAAAATAATAAATTAAATGATAAGCGTATTACATTTATCATTATAATTGATCGAATTCGGTCAAACTAGATACGAGTTACAATTTTCCGTAATGCCAAAAACTAGAGACATCGCGAATATGTATTTTAGAAAGCGCTAAAATGTGTGTCGTGGAATCAGGCGACGTTCAGATGTAAATAGTCGTGGAATCAGGCGACCTTCAGACGTAAATATTCTCTAAAATACACACGTAAGGGTATGAGATGTGAATCAAACTAAAGATCTATATGGAAATATTGCCACAAATCAGAACTTATAAAATAGCACCAGACAACCTAACCTATTAACTAAAATTCACACATCAATGTATGTGATGTCTCAACTCTCAACATTCTCACCAAGTCTTATAGTTTAACTAAGATTCAAGGTGTAAAAGGAAAAAAAAAAAAAGAAACAAGATATGATGCGTGTATTTATAATTTAAAAAAAAAAAAGAAAACAAAGCAAAAAATCAAAGAAAAAGTCATACTAAAAAAAATAAAGTCAAAGAATACTTTAGCTGTGGAAAGCTATTTCCCATTTAAAATTTAACAGATATCTTTAAAATAATAAAAATTAAATAATATGAGATTGCAATTGAAAATCATAGGCCAGAAGTGAGAATCATCATGAGACGAAGAAATCTCTAACAATAAAAATTCTAAATACCATTTTCAGATTTTAGGATAGAAGCGCGCTCTTACTCTCACGTTTTCAGTGAAAACATTAAATGCGCCATATACTTCAAATCCCACTCTGTTTAAACCCAAGCAATTATTCAGCATTCAATATCTTCGCCTCTTTCGGAAGGAATTCTCAAGGTGATTTCTCTGAATTCGCTTCACCTGCGTCCATGGATGGATTCGTATGAGGTAATTCCTTTTTTGCCTGCAAATGTTGATGCTTCTGTACTTTTTTCCTTGTCCATTGGCAGTTATACTGTTGAATGAGGCCCAAATTGGATTGTTCTTGGAGGATGCGATTGTAATACCGAGTCTGAAATGATTCCTTGGTTAGATGTTGTACTGAAACCGTAAACTGAATCAGAAACTAATGTTTGTGTATGTGTTTTCATCAATCATGGCTTCTTTAGCTTGTACTTCTGATGAGTAAGACTCCCATTTCCGACAATAATACTTGTTTAGTTTTGATGATCGGTTCTATTGCTGAAATAGGAAACGAGACCACCTCAATGAACATCTTCTTATAAGCTCTGCGGTTTGTTGGTGTGAAATCGACTGCGAAGGTAATGGGCTCCTGATTTGTAGCTACTGCTTAGTTGGGTTGTGATTGTTAGCTCCTTTATTCGCAGATCTCTTGAAAGTCAATACATTGATAGAGGGGCTTTAATAGTGGACAACTATTTTACTTATAACTTTTAAGAGTTATTTGCTATATTTTGTGAACTTGTGTTTTAATGTATATAGGGAGAATTTGTTGGAAATATTGATTCAAGATTATGTGCTTTGAGATGGGTGCTTGATTGCTATTTGTGCGTCGAGAGTAACTTGAAATAGTTATCAGTTCTTGGTGATAGGGTCATTTTTTATTTGCACGGGTGAGTCTTGACTTGATTACGTGGTATTTAGCAGAGGAATTTTCTCAAAGTTGTATGAAGTGTTTTACTTTGTTGAAGATGGCTATTCCCAGCAAACTCATAATAATGTGTTTCCTATGTGAATTTGCTACCACACTCACCAAATAGGAAATACTTTGTTGACACAATCATTATGAATAACTGATGCACTTATTTAATTTTGATAGCTTCTTTTTTTATTCACTGTTCATCAGAGCCTCACGCGGTAAGAGTTTCTCATGAGGTTTAAAATCAGTGATAAAGAGCCCTTAGAGTCGTGAAAGGTGCAACTGATCTCGAAATGATTAGTTGACGAATGTCTTATGTGTAGACACTGGCTCAGATATATTTTAAGGCTGCATTATTTCCCCACTTGTGTAAGCCGTAAGGGTACAGTCTATAATGCCATTATGGTTTTGATGGGATCCAAGTTCCTGTGCTGATCTCTATTTCAGGCTATCATGATTCAGGTCTGTCCATTTTGAGCTATCCCCATTGGATTGTTAGTTTTGATTTAGGCCAGAGTTTGTTTGAGAGAGTATAAACATGCTCTCATGTTGACTGTATTTTGCTTTTTGCTTTATCTTCATTCACACAAACAAGCAGAAATCACTTACTCACACTAGCATCCCATGCATAAATAAACATATTTGCTAGAATATATATTCTTCTACCCCCTTTGGGAAATTAATGCGTGCAAAGCTGCAACAATATGATCTCTATTATCTTTTGGGATAGCATTTTCACTTCATGTCAGATGTACACTATATTGCTTTTGGACTGTAGAGTTCATTTGCCTTTTCTTTGTTTTAAATTGCACAACAGCACAAGGCAAATGAATTTAAATTTTCATTTTTGACTCAATCTGGGAATTCGTATATCTTGCCTGTCTGATTGTGTGATTAAGGGCATGAGAAAGTTGGATTGGAGATTGATGAACGCCTAATCCTTGGTTTCTAGGAGTCAGTAAAATCTCTGTCAGAACTTAGAGGACATTATGAGGTTGTACCAAGGATTTCATGCAACTGAAGGTATAGACAATTTATGTGATTGCAGGAGCAAAGCACAAACACACTTTCTGTTGTCAAATTTTAAAGGAAAACAACTAATGTGTTTTTTTGTTGTCAAATGATTCAAGGAAGATGGAAATTGACTTATAACTGCATAATAACCCAGAATTATGGCATTCAGGATTTGATACTCTTAGGATATATCTTATTTTATCTTCTCGAAGTTGATTTCCTTTTGTTTTCAAGAGTTTTTCCCTACTGGAACATCTTTAATTTGTGCTATTGTTTTTTGCAAGAAGTTTATGCACTTTTAGTGCGATATATGTTCTTTAGCTTGATATTTGCTTTTTTATGATCATTGGCTGGGTGATACTATTTGTTTAATCACAACCTCTTTTCATCCATTGGCCCTGTCCAGCTGATAAACAAGTCAAATGACGATAAACAGCTCGAAAAGTGGATGCACAGTCATCGAGAAGGGAAATTCCCATAAAACTCGGATGGTCCTTCAAGATAAAGACTTAAGAAAGCGAACATGTTTAAATTTCTGCAAAGTTCGCTGGATAAAGGTAGGAAACAACCTTTCTGCAAAGATAACTTGGAAGGCTGATATAAATTTCTTGTTGCTTCTTGAGTTTTAAAGCTAAATTGGCCCTCATCCAATTTGGTTGTCTGCCTTACGGTCTATGATTATGTTGCCTTTAGAGTGAATAGTACATTATATGAAATGTTAGATCTTCGGGAAATTACGCTTGCGAAACAGCTTATGCTCTGCTCCAGAACAAGACAGCTCGGAATGGAAGAGATCGGAATTGGATTTGGCAGCAGCTGCTGCCAAATAAGCTCAAATTGTTTGCGTGATTAGAAACGCCCTGAAATTTGACAGAAACATAAGCGACAACGGGAGTTTTCATGGCTGCTTCATGGAGCATATGGAAGGTTAGGAATCTGTCAGATTACCGGAATGTGAAGGAACCAACACATATTACTTTGAAAAATGCGATCATGTTGGCTTCGGACATTGATCAGATGGCCACTATGAAAGTTAACCAGAAGAAGTTGAAAACCCCCATGACGTGGAGCAGACCAGGACCGGGATGGGTGAAATTAAACACGGATTGCGACTCGTGAGGGTCTAAAGTTGGCTTGGGAACGTCGTTTCCGGAAAATCATGGTGGAATGCCACTCGGAGATTGTTGTTACTATGGCTAAGTTGGGGCATGGTTTAAATGAAGACCTTGTGCACTGGAAGGAGGAATCGTGGGAGATTAAGAAGCTGAGATGGCTTGAGAATTGAGCTAGTTGGTGTGTGTCGTCGTCTGACCAAAGAGAAATTTTATTTATTTAGGTCAAAATTCATTATCGATAAGCCATAATTTAATTTGGTTATTTAATTGATATTATTGAATAAATTTAACTTTATTTAAGTTCCAATATTTATAATTCTCATCGTTCTACATATTATTATTCAATGTTAATTACTATATTTTTTCAATATATTATAAAATAATATTTTAATGTTCCACGCGTCGTGTCGTGTGAGCTTTATGGCAACTATGACATACAGAAGGTGTACGTTTGCCTATAATTTCACTTTTATAGTGTGTGTATGAATTTCTTCCCACAAATTCTAAGGCAAAATTTATGGATAGTGATATGCATTAAACTACAAGGAAATAAAATTCATCAATATGGGTATAAATAAAATTCATCAATATGGGTATATGAATAACCAATTTTTTTTTAACATATACCTCTAAATAAAATTCGAACGTGGCTTATTGCCCTAGAAAAAACTACTAGGGCTACCCGCTAATGTATATAAATAACAAGTTATTGATCGAGAAAGTAATAAATATTTTTATTTATATAATTTTGGCTTTTCTATCGAATCCGACTTGGTCCAAAAACTTGACAAGTTGACATTGTTATATTATTTAAAATTAATTAATTTGAAATAGAGTCTTTTTAAAATTTCTCCATTTATGTTTGATGCTTAATATAATTTTGTCGACTTAAATATTTTTTATTGTGTATTATATAAATAAATTATTTTTGATGGACCCAAAATACGCTCACCTCTCCATCGTCCACGTGTCATGATCGTGGAAGATTCCCTTCATGGCTCAGCGATATCTTAACAGAACACTCGAACAGTTGAGCCGCGGTCCACACCCAACCTCAACTCTCGTCGTTGATCTTCCTTGGGAGCTTAACCCCGTTGGACCTCACCCTCGAGTGGGTCAAACTTCGGGTCTCTAACACTCGTATGTTCAACTCTCCACATCCTTTTTTAAGGAACTCATCTCCGAGCGTCCCTAAGCTCGGCCTTCGGAACACAGGCGTCTTGCCGCTCGAGGGAATGATCCCATAACTGCCGCTAATACACCAGCTGTGCATAACTGCCTAAAAGGTGACAGTGACGCACGCATGTCGCTTTCAGGCCCTCACGTTCCGCCACGTGTCTAGGGCAACACTATTCCAGGACCACATGTGTGTTATTACCATAAGCCCCTCACCCTTAAACTATAAATAGAGGAATCCACACTCACATTCCTCAAGCAATCCCAGTGTTCCACATTGCTTTCTTCTTCCACAAGAAACACACTCACACTGAACAAAACCCCCATTGTTGCCTTTTTCTAAGCTTCACACAGCTTTACTTTCTTCTTGGTGTTACCCTAGCTGTTAGAATCCATGCTCTTTGGGAACCCAGTTCCTGAGGCTCAACGCATGTGATGGTTCTCCCCTTACACAAATATATGATGCTTGGTGTTTGATCCTTCACTACCAATTCCAACACCATCATTTTAGGCGCCATCTGTGGGAAACCTCCATTTCCAACCTTCAATTCAGTAGCTAGTAATTGAACAGTAACACCTGCCTCTCTTTGCTTCCATTTTTCCAGTTCTGTTTGCCCATTCCATACTTTTGGAGCCTTTTTCTCCGTCGATTATGGTTACTACGAGATCCGGGACCGCAGACAACTGAGGGACGCTCCCTCCACTCAATGAGAAGGTTCCCAGAGGTGGAACTACCGCTGCAGCCGCCACCACTGCGGTCGGAGACGTGAATCTGACTGTGGACCTGGCGAACCAAACCACCACAACCACACAGGGCGTTACTCCCCACATCGCGTCTTCGCCCCCATGATGATGCAACCCCAAGGTATCACGTTCGTGCAGTCTGGAATGATGCAGGGGGTATACCCAGGGAGTTGTGCGGGGTATGCTATCTGGTATGGTGCCAAACATGCTGCCGAGCGTCCAGCCTTACCATGTAGGAAATTTGCAACTCCCAATGACCCTGTCTAGCGAGATCTAAGGAGTAGAGATGCCCCAGCTGACGAATCAACAACTCATTGCCATCTACGTTAATGCGAGACCCAAGCCACCCAGAACGCTTGGAAACACTTCACACTACCTATTTCTCGGCTGGAATGAATGCAAATGTGGCACCACCGTTGGGCGGATTGAGGGCCCATCCCCTCGAAGCAGCGCAGAACGCCCAACCGACTCAACTACCTATTCCACCACCTTCTCCGATGAACAATGTTCCCCCGAGGGTAGATCAACAGCCTCTACCTCCTCCACCAAATGTGGTGGAACCCCAAGGGAACAAAAGGGGGATTGAAGAAGAAGAGGTCCAATCCAGAGTCTCGAGGAGAGAAAACCCGAGGAATGCAGTAAATCCGAGAGACGAAAGGGACCCCCAGCTGATCAACGTACAAAACCAATTTGAAGACCTACAGAACATGGTATAGCAGCTCTCTCGAGCAAGGTCCCAAGTTTCCCATTTGGGGGGCGAGGGGTCCATGGCCAGAGACGCTCGCATGCCAAAGCGACTGCAACCCTCGATCAGGAGAGAGCATCCCGAAGGTTACAAAGAATATGATAGGCTGGATGGAGAATACCGACTGTTGGCTGAAACATCGCCCCTCATTGATGAAGTCCTCATGACTTGAGCCGGGAGAGGCAAGATCCCCACCTCAATCAATAGGTAAGACGGAACTATTGATCTCTCGGAGCATCTAAATCATTTTGTGCACCTAATGCACCTTTACAAGCATCCTCTCCACTATTGGGCCAAGGTTTTCGTTACCTCCCTCGAGGGAATGGCCCAAGAGTGGTACAAAAAACTCCCCCCCGCGATCAATTCGAGGATGCGGGGATTTGACGGATGCCTTCCTCAGCCATTTCAATTCAATGAAGGCTCCAGCCCCTGATGCGACCGTGCTTTACAACTTGGTACACAGATCTACGGAGACCCTCAGATCCTTCATGGGATAGTTCAACAAGGAAATCTTATTGATGGAGCGACCGTCAATGGTCTTCATCAGACATGTGCTATTCCAGTCCATCAACATGAAAAATTATGTTAGCAAGGAGTTTGTAGAGGAAGTGGCTAAGTGAAAGCTTCGAACCTTGCTCGAACTAAGAGAGATTGCTGACTCTCACTTCACCCTTGAAGACATGTACCAGGCACGTGAGCGTGCGTTGGCCAACCCCTCTCCAATTGTAGGGGCCCTAGAGAGAGGCGAGCCAAACAAAAACAACCGTCGCCGAAGTCCATCCCATACAAAGAGAAACTCATCACCACCGCGAAGGTATGAGCGCGAGCGTATCCCGCTCGACAGGCCTATCGCTGAAGTTTACTCCCTGGCGGACAAGAAACTCTTCAACAGACCGCCCAAAATGAGAGAAATCGAAGCTCAGAAATGCTCGGAAAAATACTGTGCCTTCTACAAATAAAAAGGCCATGACACCAACGACTGCCGTCAACTCGAGGCAGAGATCCAAAGGCTCATCGCTGGGAGGCACCTCAAGGAATTTGTGAGGGCCCTCGAGCGATTCGACGAACATTGCATTGAGCAAATGCGTGAAGTCAGAAGAAGCCGTTCGCGCTCAAGAAACCCTCCTCGTCACCAGCCCGAGGGAAGCAACCGAGGAAAACAGAAGACTGCAGAGCTTTAGAATCAACAGCGTAGGATTTAAATGATTCCATAACTGTCGTTGATACATCAGCTGTGCATAACTGCCTAAAAGGTGATAGTGACGTACGCCTGTCGCTTTCAGGCCCTCACGTTCCGCCACATGTCTAGGGCAACACTGTTCCAGGACCACATGAGTGTTATTACCATAAGCCCCTCACGTTCCGCCACTGTTCCACATTGCTTTCTTCTTCCACAAGAAACGCACTCACACTGAACTGGAAAACCCCATTGCTGCCTTTTTCTAAGCTTCACACAACTTTACTTTCTTCTTGGTGTTAACCTAGCTGGTAGAATTCATGCTCTTTAGGAACTCAGTTCCTGAGGCTCAACGCATGTGATGGTCTTTCCCTTACAAAATATATGATGTTTGGTGTTTGATCCTTCACTACTAATTCCGACACCATCATCATATCAAGAAACAATTATAAAATATTTTAGAAAAACTTAAAATAATTTAGAATAATGTGCTTGAGACCTAGACCAATAAAAATATACCACAAAATTTTAAAATTACAATTCATCTACCCAAAAAGAATATACTTTTGAGATGTTATACAAAATTATTTTTTACTATTCGACATTTTTAATCTCAACCGTTGATTTAAATGATAAAATGTATAAATATATGTTTATTTGTATTCTGTCTCATTATAAATTATTTTTAAAACAATGTTAAGCATATAGTTCACCCCTTATCGTATCTACTCCGTGTCCCTTGAGAACTACTCTCCCGAACGACAGGATATGCGGTGTGATATTACTTGTCACACTTGTCATTAACCATTCTTAGTTCTCTTTTGTATAATTTTTTTGGGTCGTATAGAGGCTTGGGCAAACAACACAAAAATGCACATAAATAAAGAAATTATAGGGTGTAGAATAGAAATTGTCAAAATGTGATGCCATAATTTTTTAAGGATAATAAAGAATTTTTTGACAGCCATCGCAGGCCTCTTTTATGATTTTTGGAAATATGGGTGAGATTTGATCATAATATATAAAGAGTTTTATACTTTCAAAATTCGACCGGATGGACATAATGATAATTCTTCTAAGTGTTGTATGAATTTATTGTATAATTAATCGGAATTTCGACCAAAACCCTACAAGCATTAGCCTTATTTCTTTTTTTTTTTCTTTTGTGTAAAACAAAAATAATAAAGAGTGAAGAACAACAAAATAACGCCCAGCAAACATATATTTATTTGCTCGAAATAGGAATTCTTCATGCATCATTAGATTTCTTCAAGGTTGTAGAGGTTGGTGCATCTGCCATAACAAATCACACATAATTGAACACCATAATTCCAAAGAATTAAAAAAAAGATTGCATGCGGGAGGAGGGAGAGTACCATAAGCACCAGAACCACAACTATTAAGACCTAGACAGCATCTCAGCTCTTGTTTTGCTGCTCGAAGCATCCAATGTAGCATGCACCCACCCCAACAACTGTATATTGTGTTATGCGCACACGCCACCGCGATCATCGGTGCCACCACCAGAACCACCACAGCACCGCCGCTCATGCTCCTGCCCATGGCTGCACCGCCAACTTTTGTTGATCTCGTATATGTTGCATCTTTCCACATATCTTACCATGTTTCTTTTCATCACAGATCCGGATATTAGAGCATGGCGGTGACATGGCGCCAATTTGCCGATCTTTAGCAGATGAAGCAACATTTATCTAGACTGCTATGCCAATAGCAAATGTCAATAGATAAGACAGATGTGTTATTCACGAAAACAACACTTTAATTAACCTTCATGATATGCAGTTCATGTGGTTTCTGTTCTTATATTGAATTCTATTTACGTACTTTTTCATTCTATTTACTTTCTCAAAGAGAGATGTATTTTTGCTGTTCTACAGGTTATCTGCAATGTCCATGGAAAATGTTATTTTATCCACAATAGGTTTCTTAACTCGTATTTTCTTCTGGCTCTTTGGGTTAGTTAGACACTCTTTGAGGATACATGCTTGCATCTTCGGAAGCCTGCAACTTTAGGTTTTGAGGGGCATTATATTTGTTACCTATGTCGTAGTATGATTTATATTTGGACAAATTGAGTTCTCCAAATTGATTTTGGGAAAATGGGGAAAGAAACAAGAAAATGTGAAAAAACAGTAGGAGGTGTTGTGCAGTGGGTAGTAGGCTGTCTGAGACTAAATGTCCATGGAGATGAAGAGCTACGAGGTGGAGACAGTGTTGAAAAGAATGTTCCGAATGGACAAATGTTTTATCAAGCTTCAGAAAGACAAAATAAGTAACTGTGATTCCATGCTTGAAGTGCTAATCTTTTTTCCTTTCCTATTGATGCAGGTTACAGGGGAGTCTTGGTATTAACAGGGATCAAGTCGGGTTGAAACTGGATTATGAAGTTTTTTGTTGGATGGTGACCTTTTTCAGGTTCCAAATTTACGTCGATGGACGTCCATTTCTGGAACAAGTGACCTCCATCAATGTTTATTTTGAACCTAAAAAAAGGGGGTTCTTTCATCTTTGGGCTGTGATTGCATGGAACTTCAAGCTTTCAAACAAATTCTTTAGCATATATATCTTTTCTTCATGGCATTATAATGGAGTTGGATTTTTATTTGTTCCGTGTATCCATTATGTTGATGCTAACCTGACTGTGAATCGTGTATGTTAATAATCGTTCGTATGTTTTGGCAGGGCATGCATGTAATTTGGTGAGGTAATATCTTGAAGGTGGATCAGTCGGTGGAGCCATTGTTCGGTTAGAGATCAAGTTTTCATATACTTTTTCCGGTAAGCTTTTGCCATTTTCTTCTGGTGGTTAATATCTCATGTCGACAGGAGCTTGAAGCATCTCTTGCCAAGAAAGAAAACTATGTTAGGGATCTACTGAGTAGTTATAGAGAAAAAGGTAATAATCGGCGTAAGCAAAATGAGATACAATCGCTGAATGAAGCAAGGCGAATAAAGATGTTAGAGTGACAGGGCGATCCGCTTTGTTCTGAAATATCTTTGTTAAGAGTCTAAGGCTTGTTTTAAGTACTTTATAGCTTATTGTCACTTTTGTCATGAATATAATAATTTTCAAGATTTTTGTGCTGTGAACTCCTTGGTTACAGCCTTACAGGTTATGTCTTCTGAGGTAATGGAATTACATGAAGATTACCATTTGAAAATACTACAAATCATTTATCTAACTTTTTAAAAAGTTACAGAAACCTCCCCTAGGCTTTTTTTTTTTTTTTGAGATCTCTCAGAGTTTC
>JBBMKE010398927.1:0-12722 GCA_037834125.1 Lippia alba | reverse complement strand
GGAGCCGAGTTGACACTCCCACTGTCTGTAGGACTCATCGGCTTGGAGTGATTTACTAATCATGACTTATGTGATATGACCAATTTCTCCTAAATGGTAGAGTTCTAAAGTCATTAGAATTAGGGGGATTCTAATACATGCACAGTTAAAGTAAACGCAAACCCAAACAAGAGCATATAAATAAGTGTTGCCTTAATTCGTTGTTTTATTCAAAGATTGTCTATGATTACAATAAGGAAAAGTACAAAGCGGATATACAATCGATTTTCTAGGGCACTATTCCTAATATTTTGTTCCGGTCTCATCATTCTCCTCCCCGTCAAGAGGAACCTTGTCTTTAAGGTTCAGCTTCGAAATTTTCTCCAAGGCCTAGATTCTGGTGGTCGAGGACTCCATTGGACCCACACTTCCTCAAATATTCCTCCTCCTTTATCCACTATCCACGAGAATCTTGGAAGTTGAGTTAATTCTTGCAGTCTCATAGGTACTTGAATGTCAGATTTACCTTTTGGGCATACATCACAAGCACCTACAAATCGATTTACATCTCCTTTCAATAGATGGAAAAACCTCTTATAAGTGTGTGAAGTCCCAGAATGTCCACCCTTTGCTACCTTCTGGGGCTGCTGCAAAAGATGAGTGCACCAATTGTCATCGTCTGGTCCCACTATGCATTTGTTGCTTGGAACCGACCTATCGCATATTTCCATCCCTGACCGACTCCAAGAATCTTCCTGTGATTGGATAAGAAGGGTTGGTTGGCCAAACTCATCCCATATGGTCACTTGATTCACCACCACCAAAAGTTATTCTGGTTCTTCTATCATGATATATATAAGAGACTTGGGTCTTTTCTTTTACCCATTAATGGGCTCATTGTCTTCGATCTCTTCATAGACGGGCGCATTGTCTTCTATCTCGTCATAGACAGGGTCAACGTTTTCGATCTCATCATCGAAAGGGTCCGCTTCCAATAAGAGTTGTTTTGGAATCCATCCTATTTTCTTAGGGTACATGAATCTGCCCGGTACCTGTGTGAGCCGTTGCACGGGTACCATTGGTACCATTGATTTTTCTGGATCCATGAAGTCATTCCTTTTCTCGTTTAGATCCCCTTCGTCTATCTTTTTGATGTGTTGGGAATATATCTGAAATTTGTTGCATCGATGATTTGATTTCCTGTAAGAAAATCTCCACGCTACCCAATTGTTCTTGATCGGTTGCCATGGATGTGTTGAGCAAAGCATTATGTGATCGCTGCTAGCTCTGAGCGAAGCGTTGATATGATCGCAACCTGCTCTGATATCAATTGATGTGATCGCAAAAGTATCCATAATGTTCTTGCTTAATGGCACAAGAAAACTATTCACTACTCAAAAGCCTCCCTCTAAAATATTGTAAACAACTATTTAAACTCTCACAACATTAGTGTTCTGTAACTAAGGAAATAAATAACAATAATTAATACAAACTAAAATAATAATAAATTAGGCCCATGGGCTATTTTGCTCCGGTCTCATCACTGCCTCATTGAAGATATCGACTTAGCCATTTCCAAGTTTTGGTAGCATGATCGTGATAAGAAGAAATTGCATTGGCTCTCGTGGGACCATCCCTGTCGGAGAAAATTTGTGGGAGGATTAGGATTCAAGAGAATTAAGCTTTTTAACCTCATTATATTAGCTAAGCAACTCTGGCGGTTAATTCATTACTCGGATAGTCTCATTAGCCGCATATTGAAAGCTAGATAATTTTCGCATTCAAAAGTTTGGGATGCTCCTCTTGGACGATCTCCCTCTTACGCTTGGAGGAGTCTCCACTCAGGGCGATATCTCCTAACGGCAGGGACTCGATGGAGGATTGAGAGTGGATCTAAAGTTCATATTTGGAGAAATAAATGGATGTTGGGGGGTCTCTAATTCAGACCGAGGTTCGTGCAGGGTGGTTCATTGTAGGGATGTAGCCGAGCCGAACTTTGGTGTTTTTTGCTGGCTCGGGCTCGGCCAGAAAAGAAATGGCTCGGGCTTGGCTCGTGAGCCAACGAGCCATGCCAGGGGTGGCTCGGGCTTGGCTCGCAGTAAGGTTCGGGTGAGCCGAGCAAAGCTCGCGAGCCATAAAGAAAACCCTAATAAAAAGTCCCTTTGGCCATAGATCTGGAATTTTCCTTATTCTTTTGGCCCAAACCTCAATCGTTTCTTTATGCATCCATATCGTACCAAAACTCCAGATTAATTCTTTATGTATGGCCATACGAAAAACCAAAATTCTAGATTAATTCTTTATGTATAGCCATAAGAAAAACCAAACTAAAAACTTGAGAAAGAGAGTTTGGCAACCGACAAAAACTTGGAGAAAAAATAGAATAGAAAGTTTGATTTAAAATCTTCATCCTTTGAGTCTTGAAATCTTCTTAACCGGCGGAAGGTCATGAAGTCCTTGAAACACAAGAAGTGTTAAGTGATGATGTAGGTGGTGGCGGCGGCCTAGAGATTGCTGGCATTGGCGCTTAAGTTGTGCGGTGGTAGAAGGCGGCGCTTGGGTGGCGGGAAGCGACTTGAGAAGTGGGTGGCCAGAGGTGGCAAGGTGGTGGCTCTGTACTCCTAATTGCTGAACTCCAGTGGCAAGGTGGTGGATCTGGTTGAAGTTTTCCCTTTGGCGGCTGAAATTGGAGAAGGGGCTAGGGTTTTGTAATATAACGCCTCTCTCTCTCTCTCTCTTTATCTACACATATATTCTCTCTCTATCTATATATATATGTATATATATCGGGATGGGGGAATAAATTGTTAAGGTTTTGTTTATAATTTGTAATATAACATATATATAATTTTTTTTTTAAATAGCTTAGCTCATGAGCCGGCTCGCGAGCTACGAGCTGTGAACCACATGGCTCGGGCTTGGCTTGTAGACACCACGAACAGAGCCATGGCTCGGCTCGGCTCCCGCATATCGAACCCAAGCGTGAGCTTTAGGCGAGCCAGCTCGCGAGCTACTCGTCTCATTTACATCCCTAGTTCATTGTATCTGGAATGGGTTTCTAAGGTGCTTAAGGATAGCCTCTCTTCTTGGATGATGAGAAAGTGATTGTTGTCTTCTCGGCAGAGGATGCTAGCTCCATTCTTAGCATCCCTTTGGGAGATCGAAGAAGAGAATATCCCATTATTTGGTGGCCTAATAATTCCAGGATTTTCTTGGTGAAAAGTGCTTACCACTTAGCACTAAACTTGGCTAATAGGGATAGGCCGTCCCTTTCTCTTCTCCGGAACAACCGAGTTTGGAAACAAGTTTGGAGCATTGATGTACAGCTGAAGATTGGCAATTTTCTTTGGCGTTGTCGCCAAAATATCCTCCCTACTGTGGATTATTTGGGACCACCAAAATAGAAAGTTAGCGGAAGGTGAGAGCAGGTAGGCTCATCAGCTTGTTAGCACAGTATTGGAGTTTGTGATTACCTTCCATTCAGTCGCTGGTAAGTGCTTTGTTGAGACAAGCGACGGCGGAGCTATTAAGTGGAGGAAACCGGGCAGTAATTGAATCAAACTCAATTTTGATAGGGCCATTTTCAAGGACCCGGTGCTGTAGGAATCGAGGTTATCGCGCAGGACTCCGAGGGGAACTATGTTGGTTGGGAAATGGATAGAAATCCTCACATTTCTGATCCGTTTGTAACTGAGACTCTAGCGGCGTTGTCACGGTCAAGTTGGCTGGGGACTTTGGGTGGCGACGGGTGATTTTCAAAGGAGACAATTCAAATGTGATCTCTAGGATTCAAAGCAGGGATGAGGATCTCTCATTAGTTGGTAACTTATTCTCCGACATCAAGGGCCTCCTCACCTCCTTTGAAGGTGTCAGGTTTTCCTCCATTAAACGTGGTGTTAATAGAATAGCCCACAAGATTGTTAGGAATGCGGTTTTGGCCTGCGTTGGTTCTTCTAATTTTCCTATTTTTGTTTCGGACCTTGTTTTAGCTGAGTCGTTGTAGTTCGATCGGTTTGGTTGGTGGTAAACAATACTAATACTCATTGAATGTATTTTTTTTAGAAAAATGGACACATGAACTGAGTGTAGAATAAAAACGAGACAGAATCTTTCCCCATAACCTAAAGTTCAAGTTAATATAAACACTCCTAACATAATTCAAAACTTGACCTAATTACGACACAATTGATTGAAAAATGAAATACATATATTATTAATATAAAACTAACGTTAATATATTCGATAATTCTGTGTTGACTAAGGAAAGATGATGGTGTACCGAACAGCAACCATACAATAAGATCATAAGAATATCTCTGCAATTGTTTTCTTTACACCAGCAGCATATCCTCAAAATATAATGCTTCTGACTTTCTTCCAGAAGGACGTGCTTCCATGTACTACATGCAATTTTGGTACTAAAAGTAGTTACAATCATATGATTAATATCGCTTCAAGTGCATTATTATTGGAAATTGTCGCAAATTCATTAATAAGTTGCAAGTGTATGCGGTGGTTGTCCACGTTAAAAGAAGTGACAGTACGTGTGTTGATTCGATATTTAAAAAAATTATTTGGTTAGGCGTATCGTGATTTTGATTCGTGTGACAGTGATGAAACATGTAATTAAGGGTATCATAATTTTTAATTCGTCTGATTGTAATTTTAAATTATTTTTTAGTGTAGATATTGATCTCTCGAATCAATATTTTTTAGAAAATAGAAAAAAAAATATGTCCAATTCTAATCTACTTATCTCTACATCATATATGAAGGGCCTTTTTTTTACTCCCAACTTTTTGATTTGACTAATTTTAGATAGGAACTTATGGTTTTTAAATACACACCTCTTGATTGTCGGATCTATTCAAATTCAAGTTATTGTCCGGGAAGAAGAACATTTTAATCATTCAAGCCGATCAGTTGGCTGAAATGACAGGACATCAAAAGATTAATCCCAAGCACTTGGGGTGCAGAATGGATTAAGAAATTTGGGGAAATCAAACTCACGGTATATAAAAGGGGCTTAAGGATTAATTATGAAAAAAGAGTAGAGAAAAAGGGGTAATTCTAACCCGAGCCTGCCTCGGCCAAACCGGTGTAATGAGGGGGCAAGTGTTTTACACTTGCCGTGTGGTTGATGGAAAGTTTGGGGAGAATAATGAATCAAATAGCAAGTGTAATACATTTGCCTTTTTGATTGGTTGAGTTCGGCCAAGCAGACTCTGGGCTAGAATTTTCCGAGAAGAAGAGTGCATTTGACATTAAAAACATCAAGAATTATTATATGTGAATAAAATTATATGATCAAATTTTAGCTGTAGTCTGTAGACATATATTAAATTAACGTTTAATATAGGCCATATTTGCATTTATGTGGAATATCTTTTCTAATTAATCAGTTTGTACTTTGTAGATTAAAGGGTCATTTACATCTGATTATTTTACATTTAGATCTAATTACAACGCAATCCATTATTATTGAGAAACTACATTTTAGTTCCTATAAATTTTGTTTGGTCTGAGGTTCCTTAATAAAATTTGTAAAAAATACACTTGTGTCTCTAACGATTTTATGAGTGTGACATTAAATATATGACAAAATCATATCTAAAGTTTACAAATATAAACAAAATAATCCCGACAAATTATGAATTTAACAACAAAACAAGCGTATATTTGGAATGATATAACATTATAATTAGGTTTAAATGAAGGATGGTTAGATGCAATTATTTCTAAATTAAATGTTATAGAATTTAGTGAAACCTTTTAGAAATTATGTAGCGGGCTTTAATGAACTCTAAATTATTTAGAATTTTAGTATTTCACTTTATTATATTTAGAACTGTTTACATAAAAAACAGATAAAGAATTCAAATATTTGGATTTGGAATCTGAAAATTCCAATAAATATAGACCTAGATCTACCATTATTGGAATATTATTGGATGCGGATATATTTACATCCAAAATCCAAATTATATTAATTGGATGCGGATTCAGATATTCTCTTCCCAATATTCGACCAATACGAATATGAATACCAAAGTGGGAATGCTAATTATGCTTAAAACCTAAAAGCATCATAATGTTCATGTATAATATCCAAAGTAGATATATTGAAATATTCCCTCCAAAAATCCTTGGGATTTCCGGTGTAGTAGTTAATTAGCTCCAGAATTCTGTTAAAGCTCAATCAAGACAGGTCCAAATAGATACCACGCCGTAGCATGTACATACGTATGCAACTACTAAACGAGAAAAGACCATGACCTAAAATAAAGAAAAACAAATGATCCTTATTTTCGTTTTGTCCTAAAACAAGGAGGATTCAATACTCAAGCCACATTCAACGCCGTTAAGAAGTCCGTTAGTATCACTCCTGCTTCGAAGCATTAGCCGCGTGTTTCACAGCGACGTCTCCGCCGCCCCTGGTGGCTGATTGGACCGTCAAGGCTGACAAAGTGGGTGAGACTGGGCCACCAGCGTCGCCGCCGTTAAGTAGTGGATTGTTGCTAGGGTTTCTAGTGGCGGTGGAGATGGCGGTGGCGAGAGATATCGGCATGAGGCAGAGGCCTTTACCTTGGAGGTACTGCATGGCGGACCCCATGTCCTCCTCCATCAGCTTCGCCACCTGCTGCTCCGTCACTGTCATCCCCTCCTTGCCGTTGTTGTTGTTCGATGATGACGCCGTTTGTGTCCCGTTACCGTTACCGCTTCTTCCCTGTGCATGAAAAATTACTAGACGTTTAGGAATGTACCACTTCTGTGATATAATTCATAATTGTTAAATTAACTAATTGTCTTATTTAATTAGTTTATTAAGTGAAATATTAACTATAAATATTGGTAATGAAAATAAACTATAAAGATTAACAACCAAACATTGATTTAAAAAAAAAAGGGAAGATGTCTGATATGGCTTCATCAGATGACACCTAACTACAATGATTGGATTATACTAGTCGATTAATAAAATAACAGAAAATTTTTATTTCATTACATTTTTACATTAAATAATTTATAATTAATAACATTCTCGGGTCAATAATTCATAATGTAGTTGTAATAAAAGGATCGCGCTACAAAGACTATATTAAAATTTACTCCCCCAATCAACCCATAAAAGTGGGGAACAACCGGCCAAAAGCTGATTTTTTATTACACCAAAAAATCGGGTTCCTAATATTTCATTGAGGATAAAAAATAAGTTCTCCACCCATTGACAACTGGTCTGACTATTAGCTATAATAAAGAAGATTGGATGCAATTAAGTGTCATTCTTGCATAATATTTTAATTTTTAATGTACAAATATTTTTAAAAATAATATTTTGTTAGATATCGTATCAAATATTTTTTATATAAAAAGTTTTTTAAAAGATTATATTTATATTCACACGTCATAAATTTTAACCTTGTCGTTTCTACTTAGAATATATAAATTTTAACCTTTCCGTTTCTACTTAGAATAATTAGGAACTAACGTTAATAAGACCAAAAATAAATTAGTATGATAAAGAGTGAATAAGAGAGGAGAGAAAGGTGGAATCTGGAAAGGGGAGACAGTCGTGGTGCCTTTTGATTTTGTCATAATATAATGATGTAAGAGCAGCAACAAGAGTTGTGTAGTTGTTGATGTATGCTCTATTCAAGAAATGCTTTAATTTACCTTCCTATTTCTTTGCCTCTTTATGAATCACTTTATGTTTTTTTATGACATCTTTTTGTGCTCATCAACTTTAGGTATGGCCTTCCCTCAACATCATATTTACTCTTATAATGAAGAAAATAAATTAATTAAGTTGATTTTTGTAGTTTTTACTTGGGATAATACACTAGAATACTCTAGGTTTTACGTAATTAAACAAAGAAAAAATAGTGATTTATTCCTTGTACTATGATAGTTTTTTAATTTTTTATCCATAAATGTTTTAAAATGTCATCTTCATTTTCTAAAAGTTACTAAATTATTACAACAAATAAGCATTTATTAACATTTAAACGAGCAAGACGATGACAATTTTTATAAAATAGGTATGACAATTTGAAATATTTAAAAGTTCAAATAAAAAATTAAAATATATAGATGATAAGTTGTTTTCCTCGTAAACAAAATTTTCCTAAAAATTGAAAAATTAAGAAAACTTCCTATAGCATACTAGAAATTCGGCTTAAAACATATTATTGTAGTTATGAACATAGAATCAGTATTCATCAACTGGTGACAGCAGCAAAATAAGAAAACTTACGAAGAGTTATTATGATATAATTAGAATTTATAGATTAACCCCATTTCATTTTTTTTCTTTTCAATACAAAATTTACTGATTAATTCCGGCACATTTAATGCGTGAAATTAGGTTTTAAAAAAATGGGGTTACTTACCTGAGCTGACTTATCAGCAACTAAAGGAGCAACAGCTCCAGCACCTCCTAATCTGCTCATGCTTAGAACCTATTAAGCCAATTATTAAAAAAATTAAACAAAATTACAAAAGATTAATCCTTCTTATTATACAGTAATCAAGAACCATAATTTATCACTAATACAGCTCACACTGTCATCTTCACAGCCAACCCAATTTAATATTTCTTTCTCCACAACCATTTGTCAACCCCAAAAGATCCTTCACAAATATATCAGTATACATATACATAGTTAATTACATTTAACCCCTTTTAAAATTTCAAATATTACAATTGAGCCCCCTATTAATCATTTTATTACATTTTGGGTTCCTTTAAGTATTATGAATTAAATTAGATCATTATTTTGTTAAACTTAGGGTAAAATCATAAATTTTGGAACTTGAATTTTTCATTTTACCATTTTCTTAATAGGTAATTTTTTTATACCAAGGTAGGGGTAACACGGAAAATTCAAATCCCCAAAGTCCATAATATCAGCCTAAATTTAACGAAAATTGAATACAAAAATCTGTAATGTAACCCTAAATTTAACGAAAATTTGATCTAATATAAATTATAATTTTTAGCAAAGATCAAAATATAATAAAATGATTAATAAGGGAACATTTGTAATATTTGAATCTTGAAATGATATATATATATATATATCCAAGAGGTAAATGGATTCATTCCTAAGGGCGAGGTCCCGCGTTCGAATTTCAGTTTGGGTGTGCGTGTGTAAAAATATATATATAGAGAGGAGACAGAGAGATAAAGTGAGTACTTTGACTTGGAGCTGTAGGAATTTGACATAGTCGATGATCTCATCCAGCATTGAGGCCTTGTCTGTCTGTCATTCAACAAATGCACCAAATCATCTACTTAATCTCTCTCCTAATCTCAGATTTATCATTAATTAATCATCACTCCCATTATCACCATAGTCTCCTCTAAGATAATATTTTTTAAAAAAATATCTTTCAGTTCCCTAACAGCACTGACATTGCACTTTGATTAGCAAACATTGCAATTAAATTTGAGGTTTAAATATAAATATCAACAAATAATTATGCATTCGAACGAAGCTTCCTCTAATTTGCATAAGATTACAGTGTTTGGGAGATATTATATTCCCACAGATCAGTCAATTATACTGTTTTAAAAGGGGGCAATTAAAAAGTAGTAATTAATTATTATTCTATAGGATAATAAATTTTAAAGTATAATTCAGAATTATCAAGAAAAAATATAATAAATTTGATTAGGTTTTTTACAATATGTACTCCCCGAAATATTGAATAATTACAGACTCTTACTCACTTAGATAATAATATTACACAATCCACCCTTTTTATTTTAATAAATTACAAATAAACGCACTTCAATAAAATTTCTACAAAATCATTATTGAATTGATTATTTCTTCGGTTCCCTTCCACACCGCTAATTTAGAAAAATATAGAATTATCATAAATATTAATGTCCAAACCCATCATGTGTTGATTTTCTAGAAAAAAATTTGTAAATTAATGATTCGTCACTTAAAAAGAATTGTGTGGGTGATTGCGAGGAACTAAATAACTGTAAAATATAGTCATTTTAATGTGTTTATTTGTAATTTTGTAAATTTGGAAGGACAAGTTGAACAATGTATTCATCTAAAAGGGTGTGAATTATAATTATCTAACCTACCGGTTTGCACATGTAAATTAGTGAAATTGGATTTGTTGTTGAATTAAAGAGGAATAGACTAAAAGAACTGAAAAGGAAAGTTTTGACAACGGAGGGGTGAAAATGTAATTTCAATGACGAAAGTATTACCTTATTAGCATTGGGTACAAGCTCCTGCAACGACTTCATTCTCTCCGCAATTCTCTCCCTTCGTAACTGCCCACATTTCGATTTCAACCGAAAAACACGAAAAACAATTCAGAAAAAAAAATTAAAAAAAATTCTGTCAAGAATCAGGAAAAGCCAAAATCAGAGAAATGATAACGAAATCAATTTTGAAAAAAAAAAAAAACCCCGTTTCTTACTCTTTCAGCGATGCTGTGAGGGTCAGTAGCCTGTCCTCTTCTTGCTCGGACCCTCTGCTTCGGCTGCCCCGCCGTTGCTCCGCCGCTGGACCCACTGACCGCCGGCTGACTCATCGCCGGCGCCGCCGTGGTTGCCCCAAAACTCGGAGACTGCTGCAGACCTCCTCCCTGCAGTCAGATCATCGTCATTCCGAAAATATGAGCAAATATGTGTGTCGAATTATCGTGTCTGTGTTGCGTCTGATCGTGTTAGTGTATATCCAACACTACTCATATTGAAAATTCAAGAAAAAATCTGAATACCGATACTCATTATATGAAAAATTTAAGAAAAAAAATATATGTAGCTCTATCTTATGATATTGTGTCCGTATTCGAGTATCATAAGCGCGGGCTGTGAATGAGTAGATGAAAACCTGTTGGTGGTGGTGGTGGAAATGCTGAGATTGATTAGAACTTTGACCGAGGGATCCATTGAAACCATTGAACAAAGCTTTAACTGACGCATCATTTCCCTGCATTTAATTAATCCGCAATAATCACTCAATAATTTAATCAACACTGATTATTCCGCTTTCAATTTTCACCCCAAAAAAAAAATAAAAAAATTGGGGGAAATGAAATCAAAGAGGTCAACCATATTAGCAGAATCGAAGGAGGCGGCGCCGTCGCCGTGATCGGACTGCATCATCTGCCCATTTCCGCCGGCGAGGCTTCTGGCGAGCATTAACTGCTGCTGAAGCATCAACGCTTTGGCGGCGGCGGCGCCGCTGATCTGTTGCTGCCTCATCTTCGCCGGCTGATCCTCCGGCGGCGGGTGGTCGTCGGCCCAGGGGAAGGCGGTGGTGGCGGAGGGAGGAACGGAGGAGAGAATTTGTTCGAGGAAATCGTCGTGGTCGAAGTTGGAGGACGGCAGCATCTGGTGGTTTTGGCCGTGATTCTGAAGTTCGTGGAAGAATTGGTGGTGGTTCATCGCCGGAATTTCTCTGTCTCCGTCGGGATGCCTCATCGGAGAAAGGATTTGGGGAAATGAAGTGAGAATTTGAAGTATGTAGGAGTGAATCAGTTGAAGAGAATAGCAGAGTGGAGAGAATGAAGGCGAGGAATGGTCGTTTTCGAAAATTTGAAAGGAACGGAAAGGAGTTGGTAGTGAGAGAAGAAAAGGGATGAGTCGTATGAAAGCAGGGGAGGATCATGTTTGGGCTTTGCGAATTTTTGGAATGTTTATAGAGAAAATAAAATAAATAATTATATCTAACTGTCGTGGATTTAAATCTAATTATAATGTAATTCATTATTATTAAGAGATTATATTTTATTCCTTAATTTTGAGAACCGTTTGAGGTTTCTACAGTTCTGTTATATCATTTCAAAAATACTCATGACTTGTTATTAAATGTATAATTTGTAGGGATTTTTTTGTTTATATTTGTACATTTTAGGATTGATTTTATAATTTTAGTCGTATATTCAATATAAGATTCATAAATCGGCTTGGTCATAAATGTACTTTTACAATTTCGATTAAGAGACTCAGACCAAACAAGATTAATACGGATTAAAATATAAGTTCCCGATAATGATAGAGTGCGTTCTAATTAGACATAAATGCAGGGTACACAGATGTAAATAAACAAAAATTAAATTAAATAAGTGAATGAATTCAATTTAGGGTTAATTACGTTCGGCACATTTTAGAGTGTCAGTATTATAATTAGGCTCTTATTAGTCATTTTATTATATTTTGGCCCCTCATAAAATTGTAATTTATATCAGATCAATTTTTCGTCAAATTTAGGTGACGTCATAAATTTTAAAACTTGAATTTTTCGTTTTACTCCTATCTTAACTTTAGGGGCAAATTTTGTATTAAAATTATCTGTTAAGGTAGGGTAAAACGAAAATTTTAAGTTTAAAATTTATAACATCATCTTAAATTTAACAGAAAATGGATTTAATGTAATATAATAGAATGACTAATAGGAATTCAATTGTATTATATGGAATTTCAAATGATGCTAAATATAATTAATTTAATTTAATTTAAAAATAGGGATAAATACACTCAACCCCCCCTCCCCTCTTTTTGGAGGGTTGTGCACTTTTCTCCACAACCTTCAAATCGGTGAAGTTGTCCTCTCATTTTTGAAAAATTGAGCACTTTACCCCTTTCCGGCGGAATATTCTTGAAATATTCTGCCGGAATTTATGAAAAAATTTTGGTGTAATTTCTAATGACAAATTCATACAAATTGGATGTCAAATGTGTTGATATTATACATCAAATCGAAGGT
>JBBMKE010398917.1:0-12723 GCA_037834125.1 Lippia alba | reverse complement strand
CTCATGCTTTCATTACCTGAAAACCATGCCAATCTATCTGCATTTTACTTCTGTATATTCTTGAGTAAATAATATTTTCTAAAAAAAATGTAATTCTTTTCTTTAAAGAAGTTAATATATACTTAACTTCATTTAGAATAATAAATTCTTGTTCGAATGTAAATATTACGATTTTCAAACACACCTCCTCATGTTCTAGAGAAGATTAAACCGGTTATGATATCATATTTGATGAACATCCAAGTTAAAAACTTGTTTTTTCTTTTATTCTTTTCTTGCATAGTATGATAAATTTTAGCTGTTATATATGGTTTTTTACTGCATAATTTCCCCCCTTTTGAAAATTTTCCTTCTTTGGTCCATCAAAAAAGAAAGGCATCTACTGTGCCACCCTAATTTAGCTGCTGTAAAAACAAACAATCCAGAACGGGGGATTACAGACTGCTCTTGTAATTTCAATTTTTTTTTTTTTTCATTTCTTGTTCAAGTAAAAACCTCTTTAAAGATCTCTACCTATGACTGTAGAAATCCAGTACTTGGTGATAACTTAGCTGCTGGAATGATCAAAAAACAAAAAGAAATCCCTGTGAGCATCTCCTCTCCAGGTCACCCCTGAGCTCATCCATGGCGGCTTTTGATCTCCTAAACTCATGTAAAAGAACACCGGCCCAGCAGCCTTGCTGTTGAGATCATCAACGAAGACCCGAATAAGACACAACCTTCGTATCCGTTTCCTTGAGAGTAATCGGATTCGGGACAGCAGTAGACTAAGCCGTAGAGTAAAATCATCAGCAGAACTCCTCTGAAGCCGTTGAACCCATTTAGCTTTGATTCTACACATACATTTTCGTCGAATTTTAGAGAGAGTGCCTCGATTCTTGTCTCCATCAGGGCCTGATTTTCCTCCTCCAGCCCCACGGATTCTCTTCTGCATCCTGATATGGGAACCAAAACAGTGTCTGCAAGCAGAAAGGCGCTGGCACAAAAAATGACCACCCAAAGAAGTTACAATAATATGAGATTTACCTCAGAAAGATTTAATATAACATTACAACTTGTCCAGTGTATGCTGTTGAAATGACAAAAAAGGAACAAGTTACAATTAGGCTTAATTCGCCTCACTCAGAAAGGATTTCAATGTTTATCAGTATTCAAATTGAGACATTGCAACAAATATTGATAAGAACAAAGCAAATATGTAGAAAGATAAGGAAAGATATGATATCAAAGCACATTTAGTCTTCTGATTTCTCCCAAGTTTGTCTCTCGATCTTCAAAGGACAATGATGCGTTTTAAACTCCTACAAAATGATCGCATAGTCATTAGACTAAAGTGTACTTTTCAATTTGTACACTCATCCCCCAAAACTAAAGAATTTTGCATTATAAAAGTTATTATCAATAATTGTTACCTCCAATGGTGGAAATTGCACTTTGCCTTTTTCTTGAGGTGCCTCCCATGACTCTGGCTTTGATTTTTTTTAGAGCAGCCACTGTTTCTATCATGTCAATTCTTTCATTGGGTGAAGTGGCTAAACATTGTAATGCCAACCTAAAGATAGATGTAACACATTCCTCCATTTTGTGCGAATTTGGATCTTCTCTTGATAGTAAAGCGGGGTCGACAACTTCAACTATTGTGTTTTCTTGCAATGCTTCTCTCACCCAATCCTTTATGCTCATTTCTTGGCCAAACATATCATCAATCGGCTTCTTACTTGTAAATATCTCCAACAACAGTATCCCATAGCTATAAACATCCGCATTTGTGGAAACTTTTCCTTCCGATCCATACTCTAAAAACCATATTAATTAACGTGGGATCAGTTCATGGTTTGGGAAATCTCAAGGTATGCATTTAAGTTATAAAAAGAACGAAAGAAAGTAGTTTGAAGTCATTAAATATTGCCTGGTGCTGCATAACCAATTGTAGCCAATGTTTTAGTTTGGATTACAGTCTCCCCTTCATCAAATAGCTTGCTAATGCCAAAGTCAGAAAGACGAGCAGTCATATCTTCATCAAGCAAAATGTTACTTGGCTTTATATCACAATGGACTACAGGGAATGTATGACTATGATGAAGATATTCTAATGCTAATGCTACATCGATGGCTATATCAAACTTTTGTAGCAAATTCAAATAATGATTCTCAGAATATAACCATTTCTCAAGACTCCCATTTGGCATGTATGCAAGAATCAATGCTTTGAAATCCATCTTACTGCAACAACCAATTATTCCAACTAAGTTTCTATGTCGAATGCTGCTCAATATTTTACTTTCGGTATCAAAACTCTTAGCAACTCCTTCCAATTGCAAGTTGAAGACTTTTACTGCAACACTTAATCCATCAAAAAGCGTGCCCCTGAAAACTGATCCAAAACTTCCTCTACCAAGTAGATTAGCTTCACTAAAGGAATTCGTTCCCCGTTCAAGCTCAAGGTATGAAATCCTTCTCCAAGAAATACAATCTAGTGATGGAACAATAGTAAGGCATGGTATTTTGGTTCGTTGTTGTCTCCTTATGAGCAGAATCATGATTATCACTAGAGTGATAGCTGAAATTATGGGAATCAGTACATACCTTATTAACTGAATAGCATGTTTTGGTCCTGAACTTTTCCTGCTTCCAGTACAAGGAGGAACTTGAAATTTTGGCGAACCACAAAGAGCAAAGTTTTGAACGAATGATTGAGAAGTGAAGTTAACAAAAGGCCCCTTATTTGGAATCTCTCCTTCCAAACTATTGATAGACACATTAAAATATTGAAGATATCGCAAATCTTCCAAGGACTTTGGAATTTGTCCAGAAAAATTATTATTAGATAAATCTAACTGTGTCAAGCCTTTGAGATTTCCCAAGGATAGAGGGATAGATGCTCCCAACTTGTTATTCGCCAAAGATAAAACTTCTAATGATTGACAACCATCAATTGAAGTTGGAATATCACCGGAGAACTGATTAGATGACAAATCTAATTTATTGATTACTTTCAATTTTCCAATTTCAGATGGCAAATGACCACTCAGATCATTCATGGACAAGTTTAGAGTGATCAAGTCTCTGAGATTCCAAAAGTTGGAAGGTATGGTGGAATTGAGCTTATTTGAGTATAAACGGACATTTCTTAAGGACTTAAGCTCACCGAAGCAATCAGGTATTGGACCTGTGAGCATATTATCATCAAATTTCAACTCCCCCAAACTACTCATCTAACAAATATTAGGAGGTATAAATCCCCTCAGCCGATTGTCCCTAAGAGATATTCCTTGGAGATATTTTAATTTCCCAAGTGTTGTCGGGATGGAACCTGTCAATTTGTTTCTCGGAAGACTTAAGAGAATCAAATTGCTCAAGTTTCCAATCTCATAAGGGATTGCACCTACATTGATTTCCACAAAATGCTAAATAAAATCGCAATAATTATTTAATGAAGAGGAAGTTCCAAATCAAATTATACGTTTCAAATAGAAAGTCTTACAGAAGTTTCAAATTACAAGGTCGAGTAGAAAAGCACCAAACCAGTTGTCATATATTACTTTTTTAATTTTGCGTAACCTCTCCATACAAATATGCATATATCATTAGCTTAAAAAAAATAATAATAATAATAACAATTATTATTATTATTATTATTTTATTTTATTTTTTTTTGGGGGTAAAAGCTTAAAAATAATATATGTTTACACCGATTACTTTCATATTCTTCTAAGAAATTTTTTATAATCTGTCGATTGAACTTAAACGAGATCTAGGACCAACACCCCACCAAATGAACGAGATAAACATGGTGCATGAAGCTAGCGTCATGTTCATTTTCCGTTAACCTTTTCTAATGTTGATTTATCTATACTATCTATTAAACGTAAGTGGTAGATAGAAACTGTCTTGTTGTCTTCGACTTTTGCACTCTTTTCTTTTCTACCCCTAAACTCTTTTCTATTCTTCTTTTTTGCGTATAGACTCTTTCTTTTCTTCTTCTTATTTATTTATTTATTTCACCGTTATTATTACGGGAAATTATGAAAAAATCCCCAATTGTGGACAAAACTGAGGATTTTGCGTATAAAAACCGTGATATTGAGTATCTAAATCGTGATATTGGGTATATACTACCCAGATTGGGGAGTAAAGTGAAAATTTGAAACTCAATTGGGGAGTGAACTCAAAAAAATTTCGACCTGGGAAGTGAACTAAAATTTTTTTAACATATGGAAAGTGCCCCTCTTTTCTCTCTCATTGCATAAATTTTTTAAATAATTTTTTATATTCTTATTATCTTTTTTTACCTAATATCATACTATCATAATTTAATAATTATTTAATCTTTATTAATATTAAAAAACTTAATTTTCATTAAGAATAAAAAACTTAATTTAATAGATTTTAATCTATATCTATATTCTATTATTAAGCGTCAGACCTATTTGTGTGACTTAACCACGTACTTTTACAGTTTCTATACCTATACTCATGGGCTTCTCAAATTCTCCTTTTTTATTTTTATTTTTATTGCTTATTTATCTTTATTTCTTGTTTTTCAATTTGATATTATCTTTTTTAATTTATTAATTTATTTATCATTTTAGAATTATATTCAAAATAATTATAAATTAAGTAATAACATAAAATTTTTAATTATTTTTTGGCACACATATCGGGTGTGCAGAATTGCTAGTATATATATTAATTTGTGTTAGTTAAATGCACAAATAAATTTAATGTAAGGAGTTTGGGTGCAAATAAAATATTTTGATATTTAACTCAAATTATTGATTGAATTTGTACTTTGACTGTGGTGAAAATCACATGTCAAAATGTTAACTAGTCTCTTTTCGATCTACCAATAATTTATATAAGGGTCCCACTCTCATCATGTTGGAATTTTGTTTGCAATGTTCGAGTTGGAATTCCATCGTCTATTAAAAAATTTATATTTGAGGGAAATCATTCGTTCTATGAGTTGGTTGTAATGAGAAGCAAAAATAAGCTAGAGACCGGCCTAAAATAGGATGGAGGTGGACCCAAAGTCGACACTCCGACGCTCAAGTCAGTACTTTAAAAATAAGAGTATATGATTGAGCTAGAGGTACAATGAATGTTTATCTACCGTGGTGCGCAATGTACGAAAAACATTTAATGCTACCTATAGTACCTCTTTCTGGTGGATTTAATCTCCGATGGCTTTGACAGGACCGACACTGTGCCTACTAGTAGGAGTTAGGGTCCTTGGTATCTACTAACTACCTAGCATTACTCGATCTCAACCCGGAACGTCAAGGCGTGCAAGTTCGAGATTTGACCCCAACTCCGTGATCGGACATTGGACTTGTGGACTTTGCAAGGTGATATCAAGCAGCCGATGAGTGGTCCTAGTTGAGCTATAAGTTGATTGTGGTAATTTCGATTGAAGGCGAATTGAGATTGGGTTATGTCACACTGATTAGAGGTGAACTAGCTTGTATTTTTACCGACGTAAATTCTAAAACACTCAAGTCAATTTTGATCTATTAGGTGGAAAAAAGTAATTCAAATGCTATTAAACGCATGCACTTAGCCTTCATGATGGAAATATCTAATTGAGATATAGAGAACACACAAATTATACACCGAAGGTACGATATGAAATGTGTTTCTTCTGAGTTAATACCACTCCTATTTTTGACCTGACAAGAAGTACACATTGACTTTCTTTTTTCTTTTTTGGTCGGATTCGGTATGTTTTGAATTAAATGCACTCAGACGGTCCGAACACAATAACTCAGAAGTTAACACGTGTCTTTACTCAGATTATTGTTGGTATTCGGCAAGGTCCTTCGACCCAGGGCTGACTGATAGGGGTTTCCTTTGGGCATGGAGCTCGAACGTGTTGGAAAATCATGTACAATATGCAACGAGAAATTAAAAATTTTCACAATATAGATCTTTTTTTACCATTTTTATTCCAAAATAACAAAGGGATTTTAAGAACATTACTTACGAATTAAACTTCTTGAAATGTTCAAGCCACCTATCGAATGTCCTTCAAGCGGATTAAATTCTCGCCCCACAAACTGTTATTTTCTTTCCTCTTGAACGGTTCTTTTGTTTTGTCCAGAATCCAATATAAAATTCCTCTATAATGTATTGATAGCCTCCTAGGTTGAATTAATACAATGAGTATGCTAATATTAGAGATTGCGCATTGAAAAAAACATAAAAGAGAGTGAAGTTTTTCTATTTTTCAAAGCAATGCGTGAGAAAACTCGGCATAAGAGCCAAAAAAAGTTTCATTTTTAGACGTTTTGGGTAATGTTTTTTTTCCCTTGCATGACAGATTTTGTACTGCCGTATGAGAGTCGTTTTTTTCTGTAACCCTACACCGTCGAGAGAGTGGACCGGAGCAAGCAGAGTGCCTTTATTCGCCGTGTTGCTGTTCGCCAGAGCCTTTCTCTGTTCCTTTCGCTTACTTTTCTCGATTAGGGTTATTCTCTTTTTCTCTTTTTGTGCTTCTTCCGTCGTTCTTATCGGTTCTTCTCTTCTCTCCTGCAGGTTACCTCTGTCATGTTGTCGTTGTCATGGGAAAGGAGTTTCAGTCATCACTAACCATGGCCGCATCTAGTTCTTTCACACCACCGGATTTGGGTCTTTCGAAACAGGAGTTATCTAGGTTTTCTTCAGCCCTTTCACTCACTTCCAAAGAAACAAATAGCCTAGATCTCCCAGCGGCCCTACGGAATGAACCGATTACTGATTACTCTCTTTCTCTGGTAGGACGAGTCTGTTCTACTTGGGCTATAAGATTTGAGACTTTCCAGCTGATAATGATTCGGGCGATGAACCCGATTAAGGGTCTGGAAATTACGAGGGTTTTGGAGGATAGATACCTTTTTTCTTTTAATCATAAGCTGGATTGGGACCGTGCGTTGGAAACATCGCCTTGGTTGTATGATAAATATCCTCTCATCTTACGTTCACTTGTGGATGATGAAAACCCTACTACGGTGAACTTGGATTTCTGTGACTTCACCGTGACAATTCATGGGCTCCCAGCTTGTTATCTAAATATAGCTACAACGAAACTGTTGGCCCAGAAAATTGGGCAATATAGGGAGATGGCGAAGGATCCTGTTATTCACATTATCTATGGTAAGGTGAAAGTTAGAGTGGGTATTCTCATGTCAGAACCTTTGATCAGGAGCACTAATCTCCGCTTCCCATCAGGTCAGAATTATACTGTCTCTTTCTCATATGACATACTTGTTAACTTTTGCTATTTGTGTGGTTTGTGCGATCACGTGGATCATTTTTGCCCCAAGCGATATGAAGCTGATTTCATTGATCCCTCCCCGAACCTTCCTTACGGCCCTTGGCTACGAACTAAGCTCCATAACCATAAACAGTATACTACCCTCCTAAATTCCTCCCATATCACCACTCAAATCCCCTCTCAATCAACCCATAAACCCACTGCTCTCAACAACAATAACCTCTCCCAGAACATAGTCCACTCCCACTTTGGTATTCCTACGACTGCTCAACCCACTTCTACTCATACTATTATCTCCACTCCTTCCTCCAATGTTAATCCAACTCGTCCTGCCATATCATTATCTGTTCTGCAACCACTTCCCAAACAAATACTGTCAGGGACTACTAACCCCAAAACTGCCCAGATGAAGTACAACCATTTACCCATAAATCCCTCTTTCGTTTCCTTGAACCCCAACACTATTTCTCTCTCCCAAACCCTATGTCATCCTTCATATGCTAGTCCAATTTTACCCGAACTCCCACTATCACTCTCAGCACCTTATCTACCATCGAGCCCATTCACTCATCTCTGTCCGCAAATAATCTGCTTGCCGCGCCTGTACACTCCATTTCTGTTACTAATGACTCTAATACCTCTGATATGGAGATCACCTACTTTGCTTGTCCCAGCGAAATTGCTTCTGATGCACAGTTCTTAACCAACAAACAAAAAATCACTCGTCCCAGCCCCCAATCTGAATTTCCTAGCCCAAAAAAACAACGTCTCAAAACACTCTCCCCTGATATAAACTCTGTTACCCGAACATCTCTAACAGTGTCACCTGTCACGAGCTCCCTTTTAAACCAGAGTAACTCATTCGCCTTTGATAATCTCGATTCCCATCTCGTCAACATCTCTCTTCAGCAAAGCATTTCTATACCACCCACCTCAACGTAGAAATAAACCCGTAAATTCATAAACAAAGTTCCCTCTCAAAACAATCCCTCTATTACTTCAAAAGAAAACGTTCCCTTTTTTACCTAGCCTACCCTCAATTCCACTCCTTTCTGCCTTTTGATACTCCCTTGTCGGACATCACAAATTCAACAGCGGCGATTGCTCAGCGATCCCGCCGATCCTAATGAGTTGTCTTAGCTGGAACTGTCAGGGTTCGAGGGGTCCCTAGTGAGTTCATAACCTTCGGTCCCTTATTAGGGACCATAACCCCTCGGTTATCTTCCTTTGCATGACAAGGTGCAACTAGAGAAAGATCGATCATTGGAAGTTGTTACTGGATTATAATGGTATTGGTGTTAATTCAGAAGATATAAGCGGTGGTTTGGCTTTATTATGGCATAGGGATGTTAATGTGACTCTTCTTAGTTTTTTCCGTAATCATGTGGATGCAGTTGTGATGGATGTAGGAATCACGGGTTCTTAGAGATTCACGGGATTTTACGGCCACCCTGAAGGACAGAACAAGACATTTTCCTGGCAACTTCTTCGTCGGCTCCAGCATTAGAACTCTCTTTCTTGGCTGGTGTCGGGCGACTTTAACGAGATTTTGTCTAATGATGAGAAGGAGGGCGATAATTTACGTTCTCAAGGGTGCATGCAGGATTTTGCTGATGCTATGAGTGATACTGGTTTAACTGATCTCGACTTTATATTAGGCCCTCAATTCACTTGGACCCGCACTTGTGTTGCCCCTAATACTATAAGAGAGAGACTTGATAGGTCTGTGGTTTCTGATGATTGGAGAACCCTCTTTCCGGAAGCACATATGAAGTATCTCCACGCCTTATGTTCCAATCATAGTCCCATTTTGACTGTGCTTAAGCGTCCGATTGCTAACCGGAGATGCAAGAATCGCCCGTTCATATTTGAGGCCAATTGGGTGAAAGTTGAGGATTGTCGAAGAATAATTAATGAGGCTTGGGAGGGGACTTTGGCATCTTCTGCTATTGAGGCAGTGATAAAGGGAGCAGAATATTGCAAAATTGGCCTGATCAATTAGCGTCAATCTCTGAAGTGGTCGGGACATTGGATATAGACAAACTTGAAAAACGACTTGAGACCCTCAAAGGCCGTATTATTACATCGGAGGTGAAAGCTGAAATTGAGAATGTTAAGAAGAAGATTGATACGATCCTAAGAAATGAGGAGATTGTGTGGAAGCAAAGATCGAAAGCATATTAGCTTATGGAAGGAGACCGGAACACTCGATTTTTTCACTCAAAAGCAAAGCAGAGACAGAGGAATAATCACATTAAGTTCCTTCGTGATGAAAATGGCACTAAATGTTGTAGTGCGGAGGGGATCCAAACCATCATTGAAAAGTGTTTTGGGACTTTATTTACTTCAAATAATTGTTTGGATTCGGAGTTGGAGCAGAACCTTCAATCTATTTCTCCAAGGGTTAGTGATGATATGAGACGTTTGCTCCTTTCCTACTACACGGCGGCTGAGGTAACTTGTGCCTTAAAATCCATGTATCCCTTGAAATCCCCGGTCATGATGGACTCCCCCCTTACTTCTTTCAGCATTACTGGGATATTATCGGTCGTGATGTGGTGTCTTGCGTTCTTGATTTTTTGAATAATGGTAGATTTGATAATAAACTAAATTTCACCCATGTTGTGCTTATTCCTAAGTGTAAATATTCGGAGCACATTACTCAATTCAGGCACATCTCTCTTTGTAATGTTGTTTATAAGCTAGCCTCGAAAGTTCTTGCTAATCGTATGAAACTTCTCTTAAATTCCATCATCTCTTTGAACCAATATGCTTTTATGTCGGGTCGTTTAATTAGTGATAATGTTCTTGTTGCTTTCAAGATTAACTACTTCCTAAAAAGTAAGTGTTTAGGAAAGAAAGGTTATTTTAACCTGAGGCTCGACATGAGCAAAGCGTACGACCGCGTCGAATGGAGGTTCATTGAGATGCTCTTGGTCAGGTTAAGTTTTCCCGATGTTTTCATTTCCCGTATTATGCTTTGTGTGAAGTCTATCTCATTTTCGTTCTTGCTTGATGGTTGTGAGTTCGGTAATTTGGTTCCAGAGAGGGGATTACGACAGTGAGATCCCCTATCTCCTTATCTGTTTTTGCTCTGTGCAGAAGTTCTTTCGGCTCTTTTACAGGTCGAAGAAGGGAGTGGTCGTTTGAAACGGATTAGTGTTTGCAGAGGAGCTTCGGTGATTTCTCATCTGCTGTTTGCTGACGACACTATGGTCTGTGGTAAAGCAGATATGGATGCTATGTTCTGTATTAAAGAGGTCCTTGATAAGTAAGAGCGCATCTCTGGACAAACGATTAATTGTCAGAAATCATCTATGGTTTTCAGTAAAAATGTTCCCATTGATGTCCAACATAGTTTAGCTGATTTACTAGGCATGAGACGGGTTGAGAAATTGGACCTGTACCTTGGGTTACCTTCTGTTGTTGGGAGATCGAAAAAAGCAGTATTTTCTAGTATTCTGGATAAAATCAAACACCGAGTGCAAGGTTTCTCAGAGAAATTTCTTCCGAAAGCAGGGAAAGAGGTTCTTATAAAGGTGGTCCTTCAGGCAATTCCCACGTACGCTATGAATTATTTTCGGCTTTCGGACAACTTATTACACGATATTGATCATGTCATCAGCCATTTTTGGTGGAGTAATAGGGGAGTAAAGAAGATGCATTGGCTGGCTTGGGATACCTTGTGAGCCCGCAAGGATAAAGGAGGAATGGGTTTTCGGAGTTTCAGACTTTTTAATGATGCAACGCTTGCAAAACAGCTTTGGTGGGTGGTTAAATAGCCCAACAGCCTTTTTAGTAAACTTTTGAAAGCTAAATACTTTCCAATGACTGATTTGTGGAATGCCTCGCTTAGAAGATCACCCTCGTACACTTGGCGTAGTCTCTATGGGGTATGTTACTTGCTCTCAGCGGGAATGCGATGGAGAGTGGGAGATGGTAAAATGATTCATATTTGGCATGACCGCTGGATACCGAGAAACTTTAATTTCAAACCAAGTTTCCAAAGCGGTGCTAGCATCTATCCGGAATGGGTCAGTGATTTGATGAAACCACGGACCTTATTGAGACAATTTTCAGTCAAGAAGATGCCAATGCCATTTTGAATATACCGTTGGTTTCAACTCTGAGAGATGATATTCTAGTTTGGCACTTCAACAAAGATGGTCGATTCTCGGTGAAAAGTGTTTATCACCTAGCCTGGGACTTGGAAACGAGAGAGCAAGCGTCGTCTTCCGTGGCTGATTCTTTGATTGATTGGATTGCTGTTTAGAGAGTTAAAGCACAACCTAAGATCAAGAATTTCCTGTGGCGTTGCCTCCACAAGATTCTTTCGACGGGGTCAACTCTTCAAAGGAGTCATATTCCGGGTAATCATGGGTGTATTCATTGTGGGGAGGCTGTTTGAAGATATTCCCCATGCTTTGGTGGATTGTGAGTGGGTCCGTAACATTTGGCAAGTGAGAAATGTGGCTGCCAATCTCATTACCCAGCTGCAAACTGACTTCTGGGGGACCTTGCTGCATGCTTTGCGTAATCTGCCAACTCCTGATTGCGAACGCTTGGTAGTGCTGTTATGGGCGATTTGAGGCCACCGAAATCATCTCCGTGAGGAAGATATCTGTCCTAGTCCAGAAGAAGTGGTAGCTTTCGTGGCTTCGAACATGTTAATGGGTCCATCTATCGACGAGGAGCTGCTCCTTCAACAGCGAATCCCTGAAGATTGTTGTTGGCTGAAATCGGGGAGTGGTTCGATTAAAGTAAATTATGACGGGACAGTCTTTGCTCGAGAGAACGCTGTTGGTATTGGTGTTGTAGCGCATGATGAGGAGGGTAGATGTGTGGGATAGGAAACGGATCGGAAAAAGCACGTGACCGATCCCCTAGTTGCTGAGGCTTCCGCTGCAGTGGCAGCGATTCGACTGGCTCGGGACTTTGGTTGGTGTAAGGTGATTCTCGAAGGCGAATGCCTCAACGTGGTGAGCAATATCCTAAGTGCGGAAAACATTTCATTTGATATCGAAAATCTCATTGCCGATGTGAAGATGCTGAGTGCTAATTTTGAGGATGTGAGGTTCTCGTTTACTAGACGTGGTGCAAATTCTGTTGCCCACCTTCTTGCTCATAATGCGGCTTCGGCCTGCGTAGGTTCTTCTGATATTCCGTCCTTTGTTTCGGACGTTGTTGCTAGGGAAGCTCGTTAGTCTGTTGCTTTCTTTGGCTGGTTGTTAAAAAATAAAATTACGTTCAAATTTATTTTCTACCCTGGATAGGAATTCCCAACTCTATAGCATCTCCTATTCTTCCTTTTGAAGTTAACCAAATAAGTCACCTTAATCAATAATTAAATTAGGATTGTTTATTTATTTTAATTATATTAGAATAATTAAATAGAGAAGACATATCTAGAATTAATTTTTTTCAATTAATTCCTTAGTGAATTTTAAAAATTAATTATTTTGATGGATTTT
>JBBMKE010398892.1:0-12727 GCA_037834125.1 Lippia alba | reverse complement strand
CAAATTTCAAAGGTTATTTTAGGATGATAAAAGTTAGGATATGAATCCGGGAATGGTGAAATCTAACTTTCTAAGGTTTCAAGAAAAATGTGTGAAGGTTTTGGCTCGATGAATGAATAGTGATGTGGAAATAATGATCAATATCCAAGGCATAGAAGCATGTATTATGAATCGAGATTGTAAGTATGTTCTTCTAATCCCATTTCTTATAGGTCCTATAACCCGGGCTGTTACACTAGCACTCTTCAAAAGGAACCTGCACAACATATTTGAAACAAATTCGGGTTCAGTCTATAGGAGACTGGTGGTTATAAAAATGGGGCATAAGTATATAATAAGACAATTAAATCATGTACATGCAACCTATAATCCCAAAAGAGATTTTCAAAGGATTTCCCAAGTGGGTAAATAAAGATTCATCAAATGAGAATATAACAATCAATTTCAATTCATAAATCAATCTTAAGGTCATACGTGAGCCTGGCGAAAGGCTAAGTCTCCAACCTCCACCTCGTGTATTCATAAATTATAAGTCATAAATCATAATTCATAATTCATAATTCGATTGTTATCATGCATTCAATCTTTTGTGCACAATCAATCAATCATACATGTCCATTTGGGCAATCCGTGTACCGGCCTTCCCTCACGGTTCCAACCTTCTTCCTCCGGGTGATGGTTCGGGTAGCTAACCCTTGCCATCCAATCATGATGGCTAGAGGGGTCCATGAAATCCCAAAAGTCCAATTTCCATTCCTCACTAACCTCCTAGCAAGGGCCGGTAACATCGTAGTTTGGTGGAACTAGTGTACGGGGTTCACCGTCGGCCGAACCTCCCCAGATCACCACGCACACATAGTCCCAGGGCCCCCATAAAGTGCAATCAATCAATTTGCAAAAACATAAGATAGGTGATCATAATTAAAAGGGGTCAACATTTACAATCATTTACTCCAAAAGACTCAATATATATATATATATATATATATATATATATAATATAGTTTTTGGCTTAAAACTTTATACATTGGATAGGTACATTGGGTTGAGATAGCTAATAGTAGAGAAACCCACCTTTAACACCTTACCGACCAATACCAAAAGAAAGGAAGGCTTGAAGATAGCCTAAGAACCCGACAAGTCTCTGCCTTGGAGAAAACTGTACATAGGACAACACGGTGTATTCGTGAGAGTCAAGACTCCAAATGAACCATATATGATGCATGGCAAAGCATTAACGTGATACGGCATGCATAAGGAATGATAACATATCATAAATATGTTCATTTGCATAATTAGTGACTTAAAGACACATGTACAAGCACTTCATTCAATACATGAAGCGATCATATCCATTCGGCTTCACATCTTTCATAAACCATACCAAAACATCCCATGAATGTCATATAATAACCAATGCACATACCAAGACATGTGTAATGCATATAAGTCATAAAAGGAAAGATAAGTTATCATATGAAACCAACAAACCAAGAAAAGATTCATGCATGCACTTTGGAGTAGCATATAAGGCATGTGAGATCATATTTCAAAGACGATCACATAAAACGAGTCACAAATCCATAACATATATCCTTACACATAATACAACAAGTAAATAATGCATATAATCCAAGTAAATCACATATAGAGGTCAACGAAGTGAAAGGAACCCAAGGTAAAGGATTTGAGCATGTTTTGGTAAAAGCTGACAATTTTCGTAAATGCGCAAGCTGTAGAAAAATGGGAATATCTCGAGTTCTACAAGTTTGAATTGAGTTTTGTTTATTGTAAATGAAACTAGACACATAGAGCTTTCTAAGCATAGGTGATACGAATTGTGATTCAAAGCGAGGAGAAAATGGCATAAGTGTGAAGTTGGACGAATGCAGATTTTCGGCAAAGTGGCGACACAAAAAGTAAATGGGTATATCTCACAATCTAGAAAAGATATTGAGGTGAAATAAATTGGAGAATGCTCTAGACTCAATCAAGTTTCAGTGGTTAAAATTTCAGGTCATTCCGAGCACAAAAGAAGGCTACACGGCCATGCGAATATTGGCCTAAAAACCTGCACGGCCATGCAAAATTAAATTTTCCAAAGTTCGAACCTAACTGTGCGGCCGTGTGGGATTAATTTTCCAAATTTTGAACATAACCGCGCCGCCTCGCGGATTTGAAGGGTAAAACATGCACGGCCGCACGGGGGCTTCGGCAAAGGAAGAAAATGAGCTGAGTTATGAAGGAAAAGGGTCCAAAACCATTCCAAATCATCCCCGGATCAAATATACACCAAAAGATCATCACAAAACACCTCCAAACACATGAATGTACACAAATCCATCATCAATTCATCAATTCTCTACAAACCCACATGAACATCAAAGGTAAAGGTTATCCCAAACAATTACCCATCACAAGAATCATAAATGAAAAGGAAAGAAGTCACATAAACCATCATAAAAGCATTCAAACCCCAAGAAATCAAGGAAATGCACAAGAAGATCCATTTCAATCTCAAATCCTAGATTTTCTCCAAGTTATGCAAGTACCACACATCTCAACAAGAATCCACAAATTCCATAGAATAAAAGAAGTACAAGATCAAGAAATAAAAGAAACCCATCTTACCTTGAAGGATTGGAGTAGGGGAAGAACAAATCTTGAGCTTCAAGGTGCAAGAATGGAGGAAATGGAGTTGGGGATTCTCCTTCTTGTTTCTCTCCCTTGGGAAACGTTTTAGAGGGGTGAAAATGAGGGGTTGGGGTGTGTTTTGGCTAAGTTTGGGTGTTTTCTATTAGGTAGGGTCAAAGAGAAAAGTCAAAAAGGTAACTAGTTTGTCTCCATGTGGCCCTTTAAAGGTGTATAGTAAACTTTGTATCGTTGGGGTCTAAAACGAAGTGGAAAAGTGTTGGAGTTGGTCCCATTAAATTCGAATCATCGATTCAAGCTTAATGGAGGTGACAGAACTCGAATCCGAGTTCCCTAGCTCAAGGTACGAATTAATGACTCAAAAGTGGCCCATTCACATATGGGCCCAAAAGTTGAAATGAAGTGAAGTTGAGTCTAAACTAAATTAAATCAGGCCAAATAGATTTAAATCATATAATCAAGTCTCAAAATCATAAACGAACGAAGTACGAATTAATTTATGAAATAGAATGGTTTTCAAGTATCTACATAGATTCACGTTCAAGGATTTCAAGTGTACACTTAAGAACAATTAATTTACGCAATTTGGTAAAAATGTCATCATATATTTACATCCGAAAAGTCGGGGCGTTACAATTCGGTTGAGACATCGTGAGACTTAATTGTTCTTAATTTTTAATATAATTCGAGTATTTATTAATTTTTCGAGTGTATTGTTTATTGTGATTTGTTTGCTTAGTGATAGTGCACGATCATCTAAGTAGATTTAATTGCATATTATCATTCTTGATTGCATGAAGTTTATATAATGCTTGATAGATAATTAGTGGCGCGCTAACGATAGGAAATTGTAAAGACGAATGTGATACGTTAAGGGAGTTAATAATCAAATTTAACCTAGCACGTTTCGTGACTAGATTAATTTGGGTTAGTGTGTTATCGATTCATTGAATCCTATCGAGTGTCTAGGGGTTGTGAATTGATTAGGGAATAACTGTCGAGTGTCTCTAGGTTATTCTAATATTTAAGAGAAAACAAGGCGGAGTCGAGTGTCTCTATCTGCTATAGCTAATCTATTTGAATTGTTTGAAATTATTTTTGCGTCCGTGATCGATGTGAAAACTGAATTATAATCTCTAGCTAGGTGTTGTTTCCTCTATTGATATTCTCTTAAGTTTGTGTGATTATTCGTATTTCTTTAACTATTAGTTTTAATTAATTGATTTTATTAGTTTAGTTTAATTAGTTTAGATAAAACCAAAACCCCCCTACTTTTACTTGTGCTTTCTTGTGATTATCCTGGGATTTTAATTGAATTAATTTCTCCTAATCTCTGTGGTTCGACCCGTTTACACGATACTCTATTTTAGTCGTGGAATGGATTTATATTTATTTTTGACGGATTCGACACCTGTCAAATGCTACCATCAAAATGACTCATTTTTAGGTGGTTTATGGAAGACCCCCGCCGGATTTGGTGCCTTATTATCGAGGAGACAGTGCATTGCTCGCTGTAGATGATATTTTGGCCGAAAGGGATGAGCTTTTGGAGAGTTGCGTACTAATTTATGTGAGGCTCAGGTTCGAATGAAGGTTTTGGCTGATGCTAAGCGTTCGGATATGCAGTTTGAAGTTGGGACGTTAGTTTGGTTGAAATTGCAGCCGTACCGACAGTATTTAGTGGTGCGTAGGAAGTCACAGAAGTTGTCTAAGAGGTATTATGGGCCTTTTGAGGTGGTGGAACGAGTTGGGGAGGTCGAGTATAAGCTGTGTTTACCTGAGATGGCTAGCATTTATCCCGTTTTTCATGTGTCATTGTTGAGGCGTTTCCAAGGCAAATTGGATGCCATGCCGGCTAATGGTGTTCCTGTAGAGTTTATGGGCGGTAAACCGTTGTCTTATCCGGTGGCTGTGCATAAGAAGCGGTTTGTGTTGAGGCGGGGTGTTCGCGAAGAGCAGTGGTTAGTAAGTTGGTCGGACGGAACGTTGGATGATGCTACATGGGAACCGGCCGAGCATATTCAGAAGTATTATCCTTCTTCGCACCTTGAGGACAAGGTGATTTTTGATGGGGGGAGAGTGATATGGCTTCGGGTTCTGTGGATGTACAGGATCAGTTGGACGCAATTGTGGAGCAAGGTGAGAATGAGCAACAACGTGAATATCAGCAGCAGCAGCAATGTGAACATCAGCAGCAGCAATGTGAAGATGAGCAGCCTAATGGGAGTTTACGTAGAGCAGAAGGCATGCAAAGGCTCCTCACTGGCAACGTGACTTTATTATGAAGAAATAGGGATTAAGTGTTGTTAGTTTACTTAATGCGTTTATTGCTTTGGTCAGTACTTTCCTTTTATGCAGAGTCCTAATAGTTAGGGTTGTTTTCAGTATTTAGTTGGTTTTGGTGCCTTGAACGATTCTTATCAATTCAGTAATCAAATTTCCCTTTCTCTCAAAAAATCTATAATCTGTCCCGTATTCTCTTTTTTCCGGCCGACCGGTCTTCGTCGGAAATCACAGGTACGAGACGACTTCACAGTCTTAAGCGATACGTAGTGTATCATACCCTTTATGGCTTGACCAGGAACAGTCCCTTGACCAACCCCAGGTCCAATATAGAAGCAAGCCCTACCGCCAATTCAGCAGCAAACATCCTTATAATCAATATCTTTCCCACACATATAGCGACAACATGGACAAGCAATTCACTCCTTCATATGCATTATGGCAAGGTAAATTAAAATATTAAAAAAATAAAGCAGATCGAGGACATCATGGCAACAGTTATATGGTTCTTTAATCAAATAATCACCATTTCACTGAATTGGCCCAACAATGACATTACATGACTGTATATAATGTTCATTTTATTATAGGATCGTCTCTAATACCAAATTTCAACATAAACTCAATTATCATTTTATGTATAACGGATCATACTCAGTAAAAATCACTTTGAATATGCAATTTTTCAGATTAGACAACCATTTATCAACAATGCATCAAGGCGAGAGGAAAAAAAAAAAAAACCTTACTCTGATATCACGTGTTAGACATAATTTAATTTCATAAATAAACTGGACTATGATGTATGCAGCAGAATCGAATTGTACTAACCTTCAGTCATTTCTAATTCCGTGAGTTTCTTGATGTTACCGAAATGTGTTGGAAACGCCTAATGAATCGCCGAATCCGACGTACTATTAGGAGCGATCTTCTAAGCACTCAAAATCTCACAATGATGGAGTAAATAGAAGACTTTTGAGATTTTTGTGCGTAGGGACCTATGTTGGACGGATACGGACACGGCGACACGGACACGACATGACACGACACGTCAAAATGATATTTTTAGAAGTGTCGGTGCATTAGAGGTAGGGACCTCCTCCATATACTCCTTTATTTATACACAAGTCTTCCCATAAAAAAAACTAGGTAAGTTTGACTTAATAAGGAGGACAAATTGCATTATTCTAGGGCACGAAAGGGGATCAATTATAGGAATTTGATGAAGGACCAATTAAGTCCAAAGATCAATTACAGACGTTAATTTTTTTTAACAGAAAATGACGCCAATTTTTTGACGTTCGTTAGTAAAAAGATTGAAATTGAATTTTTTTTAAAAACATAAAGGATGCAATATGATAAATATTAAAAGATAAGGATCAAAATCAAACAAGAATATTTTTAGAGGACGAGAAATGATATTTTTTCAAAACATATATAATAAATAGTTTTAAATATAAAGAATAATATAAATGTTAGTAAATATTTCAAAATATTTGACTTTAATGTGGGATGATCTCTTCCACTTATTTTGAGCAAACTAATCTGACGATCCAGACTGCAAGAGTATATTGTAATTAATTCACGTGTTTAAGGTATTATTGACATTTTACAATGAAATATGACTACAAAAAGCTATTCTCGTTTGCAATTTGAGTGCGCCAAGCTTATTTTCCGCATTCAGGGTTTTGTGTGCTTTTGGTTTTTTTTATTTTTTTTTTCATTTTATAGGATTTTTGTTAAGATACTTTATATCCGAGGGTTTAATTTGATTATTAGGTATTTCAGAAGGGTCATGGGTGCAGAAACCTCGAATTAATCCACCAAAAAAGTTACCGGGATTTAGTCAAAGAGACAATGACGAAGCCAAAGGGGCAGAGGGGATCCCCCCCCATTTTTTATTTTTTTAAATTTTGTATATATATTTTTCATATATTTATGTTTTACTCCTTAATTTTTGATATTTTAATTTTTCGTTATTTTTATTAATAATTTTGTCCTTTTATTTTTAATATTTTTAATTTTCGCCTCCCACAATATTGAATGCTCACTCCTTCCCTTCAAAGAGATGAGTCTTGTCTAAATTATTTTGCACAAAGCATTTGAATCTTCCAGAAAAACACGGAATAGTACTTCAGAGGACAATCAAAAGATAATGTATCAAGTTTGAAAGCTCATTGAATGACTGGAAATAGATTTTCTGTTCACATGGGATAAATGAAAGCAGGTTCAAGAATTTTGCTGTACTATCAAATTTTGCAATTGATACAACAAAATGCTTGTAGTAATGGACAGATTTCTCTATTCCAGATGCTAGAACGTATTCATCTTAAACATAAGCGCGTTCCTTGACATTAGAGTCCTCCAAGTTCCAAAAATTCACTAAAATATCAGGGAATCAAATGCTTAAAACCTCAAACTTTGTTAAGATTCGAGAAAACAAAGCCTCAAAGCCATCAATCTCCCTATGCTCTGAAGATATTGGGAAAACACAACATTTAATGAGCAAAGAAACCGTGCATGGTGGTTTTTAATTTGCCTACAGGTTTGATAGAATTGATATTGTCAAGTTTAAGTGCCTTCAACTTATCATTTTGAGAGCCAACAGGGGTTGGCCTAAGTGGTGAGGGTTCTTTCTTGAAGGCAAAGACCCAGGTTTGAATCGCTCAAACCACTTGGGGGGTGTGCGTAAAAAAAAAATTATCATTTGAGATAATTACACTGACATAACCTGAGATTTAACTTGATTCCACAAACATCCCCTCAGGTTTAATTTGACGATGCAGGCTCTATTTTTTTTTATTTTTTATTTTTATGAATGTCTAATATTCTTAATTTTCCCTTGGAACTTACGGTCATTATTAGATTTTAAATTCATTAGTATAATTGCATGCATTGGCAAAAACTAAAGGTATGCCAGTTGTCAAGGAAGTTTTTCGTAATTTCTAAAAGAGTAGGGGAAGTTTGTGTAATTATGCAAAACCTCAGGTGTATGCATGCACAAGTATCCCTATTAACTTTTTATAATTGTGAATCAGGGGTTGAATTGATTCTTATACAGCTTTTTGGCACAACGTTTGTATAGCTTAGCAGCACAGTACGTAGATGAGCTAATGAACTCATCAACTTATATCAGAGTGCACTTTCTTGATGTTGTTCAAGTTTAAACCAAAAATGCTTTGCTTCTAGGTAGTCAATCAAGAAGTCTGATTAATGAATAATGCTTTTAACCACAAGACTTGCAAAGCTCAAAACACTTCAATCAACGAGCTTGTAAACACTTTAAGATGTATCAAAGTGGCAGCTTATAGAATTTGTTCACTTTCAGTGATACAACTCTAAATCAATCAATATTATACTTAGATCATTCACAACTTCAAGTCTTGGTAAGTGATCGACTAGATGAGCACAAAGCTTTAACCAAGATATATCAATCCTATAATATTCGTGTGATCCATTAGCTCAATTGGGAGCAAATCAACTTAATCAAGATGGATATAATAGAGTATAATGATAGTCCCGTCAACAGCTCAATCTTGAGCTCACAAGCTTATTCAAGATGAATCAGATGGAATACAGTTATGGCTCAAGTAACAACTTCAAATTGATCCAAGGAAGTCTCAACCAAAGATAATATGATGAAAGAACTTGAGACAAGAGATATATAGTGGTTTGGCCCTAATGGTTGCGAAAACAGAAACCAAGAAGATTTTACCTAAGGTTGTTAAGCTTAGGATTTTGAATGGATCACTTCAATATATGGAGAGATTACTAGATACAACACAAATGGAGCTCGCCTGGTACAACAGTAACCACGACTGGTACAAAACAGAGCAAAGCTCCAGAATTCCAAGCTTCTTGCAATACCGCCTACCAGAGAAAACACAACACTCTGTATATTGTACACACAAAATGGCTGCAACAAAGTTTGTAAAAGAATCAGTTTATGTACTGAAGGTAGATCTCTTTAAATAGCTTGCAAGGAGATGACCGTTGCCTTATATATTTTGAAATACAAATAGATTATCCTCCCAATGCAATTGTTTGGACATGTGCTGAACCAGCGGCTCTTTCTTTTAGTCAACAATAGAGGCAAGTGAGAGATTAAATGAACTTCTGTCAAAAAGAAAGTTTTTTCAAGTCAATTTTTAGTTTAAGGATAATAATGTTTATTTCCTCGAAACTTGTGTAGCTGTTTAAGCTAAGTACTTTTAAGAGGGCTCAGGAATGATTTGTTCCAGTGAAATTTCCAAAAGTGAGGACCATGCAATACTTTTTGTTGATCAATTCAAACCTTAGATGTTCGATGATAATGCACAATCATTCTTGGCGATGATAAAGTTTGTCTGACTTATTGGCTCAACATTCTTCATCAGGTATACTATGTAAATGATGGTCTGTTTTTGCCCGGTATTTTAATGTGAACAGTCAGAACAGAATATGATGACATTATAAAGTGAAATGCCGGCATTATCATGCAGAACATTAACCAGCTGAGGCCATGCTTCCATTTCTAGTTACACTTAATCCGCCTTTGACACCTAGTCACACTCTACTTAAGTGGTCAATCCGGCCACCCGATCCCATCAGTTGCTGCATCAAAAGCTTCGTCTCAGCTAAATCTAATACAAGGAAATAGAAGAATATGGTTTTGTGAAGCTAATCAAGGTACATTAAAAAATGTTAAAATACAATACCTTAATATATGCAGACCTTAAGTTTTAACCTGTGCTATTCTTTCAGGCTATGGCCTTCATGAGGACTAAATATACTTTTAGTAGCTATTTTCCCCCCCTTTTTCTGATACTGTGATACCATATTAGTAATATTGATCTCTATACTGTAATCGTTACAGGCAGGTATGCTTGCTGCAAACGGTTTTCTAGTAAAAAGTTGTACACTTCGAGTTCGAAAACAATCCAATGCACATGGTTCCATCCTGGATAGAAACAGGCACGCGTCTTCTTGTTACTAGATTTCTCAAAAGGTTTATTGCTACTGGATGCCTTATATAAGTTTCATGATAGTATTTTCTTATCATATTTTGAATTTTTATTTCGTGAATACATCGTATATGTGATTATTAGAATGAAAAAGACTAAACAAATGACCTCATTGAAGCAATTTTCCTTCAATCAAAAAGAATGTTAGCTGAATATTTGATAAGTTGAGCAATAGTAGCGGCTAGAAATAAATATTACGACAAAATAAATGATAAGTTGATGAACATATTTCTTGGTGAAGCTAAAACATTTACCAGTTTTGATGAAACTGTGGATGATTCAAATAATAATTATGAAAGAATTTCTAGAATTCTTCGACATCAAACCGAATACCTCCTCATAAATTGGTGATTAAAAAAAATGTCTTACGATTCTATCGAGGAATTTAGACCTAGCAAATGGTAAATGCAATGGTACAAGAATGGTATGCAGATAGTTCAAGAATAATATTATTAATTTGATGCAAAAATTGTCTGTGTACAACATATATGGAAACTTGTACCACTTTCACCTGCCGAGAATGAAGGATCTTCATTCCAATTCAGGGGCAAATAATTCCCGATTAGACTTTATTTTGTCATGATCATTAATAAAGCCCTTGGACAAATAATTTTATTTAAATATCAGAATTTATTTACCTCGGTCTCGTGACCAATTTTATATGCTCTCTCTAGAGCTAGATCTGTGTCTCAGTAGACCCTTTTGTCAGGAGGGTTGTGGATGCGGGTTTAACCTCATCAACATAGTATAGACAACTACCTTCAATACCACGTCCAATGATCTTTTTCATATGAATATCCTGTATAAGGCAAAACTAAACATACATCAGAACTACACAGTTCAATTCACTTGTCACTTGGCTTTAATGACAGTATTTTGCAAGATAATGAGGGAACATAAAGACAAATTTTTAAGTTCAGGTTTAATAAGATAGTAACAGATCCCTCCTTTTTCACCTTAGCCAATTCTCCGTTACCTGTTTGATTATGAGTTTTAGTGGGTGAAGTGGACTCAAGAATATTCGCCGGATCAAAGGTCATAGTGCCGGTTGCCCCACAATCAAAGATCCGTTGGGGGAATATTTGTGGTCATATCCACAATTTTACTACTTGTAGGATTTGACATGTGAGTTGTTTTGTAGGTATAGGGCGGATTGAGGCCAATTATATTAAGGTTTTCAGAAAGATAAAGGGACTATGATGTTGATGATATTAAGATTGAATTCCAAAAATTTTAACACGACTCTGATATCATGTAGAACATAATTCGGAAGAAAGCTTAAGTTTTTCATTATACTGTTGTGTGAAGAAGATTACAATCAACCTAGTTATAGACTATAGTACAAAAATCCGTATAAATCAGGGATATACACACTCAAATAAGTTAATTATTTTCCTAAAATATGTTGGAAATTAGGGGATGGACTTGGTATAATAGAAATGTGGCAAAGGTGATGCCAAAGATTGGAATTTAGAAAATACGTGTTGGCAGGGAGAATGTATTTTAGAATCTAATTGGGCAATATAGTTGAAGGAATTTTAAGAATTAGTGGAGGTAAGAAAGTTTGATTGAAGAAGGATCCTTAGCGGAATAAATAGAAGTTGGAGGAGAAATGTTTTTAGAAAAAAGGATTCGAATGATTAGGTGGCAGGAGTATGTTAGAAGAATTTTTCCTTCTTTACATTTCTAATGGTAGTATATGTTCTTGTAGGTGTTTAACCGACCTTTCCTATGTCGGTTTAACTATTCTTAATAATATTTTAAGGGAAAATATCATTTTTAATCATCTAGAAATGATGTTTTTCGCTTTTCGTCCTGAAATTTTCATTTGTCTCAAAATTAGTCCTGAATTTTTGCAAAAAATCTCACTTTTAGTCATTTCGTTAATTATTGGACACTTCCATTAATTTTTTAATGGAAAAAGGCGCGTATCACTCATGCGCCCCGAATGAATGTGAGTGCCGCGTGAGTGGTGTGCGCCTTTTTTCGTTAGAAAATTAACGGAAGTTAGTTAAGGACTAAAAGTGAGATTTTTTGGAAATATAGAGGATGCATTTTGAGACAAGTGAAAAGTTCAGGACTAAAAGCGAAAAACCACATTTGTAGAGGACGAAAAATGATATTTTCCCATTTTTTAATCATGATATTTAGCGATTTTGGTCATGTGACCATTTTCTAGATTATTCTACATTGATTTAGTAATTTATATAATTTTTTTTGATTCCTTATAGTTTCCCCCTCTCAGTGAAACACTAATCTTCGGGGATAGCTGAAGGCGCTTATTGTGAAGATTCCTCCCAATATAATTTTTTACATTCACAAGACTCGAACCCCTTAACTAATTTATATAATAATCTGGCACTTAGCCTCTACAAATATCTAGCTAATCATAATTTAGATTCTTCCGAGTGCCTAAATATCAAAGACAAATGCATTAACTTTTTCAAAACACAAAGATCTGTAGATATCTTTTAATACTAGCTAACTTTTTTTTTTTTTTCATGTTGGAAACTCTTTTATAATATGATTTCCTTGGATTTCATTCAATTAAGAAAAAAGAAGTACGTATGATCAAGAAATCGTCGAAATCAACTTAAAGACGGCATAAGAGTCCTAAAAAACATATTATTATTATTATTATTATTATTATTATTATTATTATTATTATTATTATTATTATTATTTCTTAGATTTGATGAAATGAGCTTGACTTTACTCACCCCCAAAAGCTAGTTGTTGAGGGGAGGTTTGCCTTGTCATTATATATTGAACACCACATCATCATTTAA
>JBBMKE010398876.1:0-12727 GCA_037834125.1 Lippia alba | reverse complement strand
CAAAAGCATTGAAGTAGACAACAAAAACCATCTGCCCCGACGGATTTCTTTGCCCCATTTTTTCTTCACCGTTTCACTAAATTTATGCCATTGCTACAACTGTGCATCCTTCACAGCTGTCTCTGGTTTTCAATTCCCGACAACTCGCAGATGCTTATAAATTCGTCACCATCCTTTGTGAATCACACAAACAACAAATTTCATCTCCTCAAATCTAGTTAAGTAAATTTGATATCAGTCAGATAAATGGCTTCGTTTGTTCTTCTCCTGTCTGAGGTTCTTCGCCATGAGAACACCGATGATCTTATGTCGTTACCGCATCCTTCTTCCTTCGCCGCCAAAAGAGGTGCTTCGCCACCTTCCGCCGCGGAAAGGGCTATCGGGGAAAACTGCGACCGGGCACAACTTCAGGAAGATCTGCCTAGGGTTTCTATTGACTTGATCTGGCCCTAAATTTCTGTTTTTCTTTTAGTTTTTTTTTAAACAGAAGCCCTCACACAGGAGGGCAAATTATAGAGCACCAATATCAACAAGAACAAAATCAACAAGATAAGGTGGTAATCAAAAGCCACCTTCGTAGGCCGGAGCCGCATTATGAGCTAAGAAATGAGCCACAACATTGGCCATTCGACGAACAAAATGAAAGCTACACCCATACAAGCAAAAAGCAGTAGATTTAATATCTTGAATTATGTTGCCAAGGTGGGAGTTTTCAGAACCAGGGGTCAGCACCTTGTTAACAACATTTAAGCAATCACTTTCCACAACAATCTGATTCCAGCCTTGAGCTGCTGCAAAACGAAGAGCATGCTCTACCGCGAGGGCTTCAACGGCTTCCGGTTCCAGCAAACTAGCAAAATGATCGCAGCTCCATCCCACACATCTCCCATCATTATCTCTAGCAAAAATACCTAGTCCAACTTCACCCTTATCACCAAAAATTGCACCATCAGCATTCAACTTAATGACACCCAAATCTGGAGGAGTCCAAGTAGAGTTATCTGGAATTCTGGATGCTCACTAAGTGAAGAGGAAAAGACGTTCTCCAGAGGAGGGAAGGGTCACAAAAGGAATAAGCAAACTCAACAAGATCGGTCGGGCTCAAACAACACCCATCAGTCCGCTTTTTATTCCTAAACCACCATAAAACCCATAAAAGAGCAGCAAACTTAGCGCAACTGGGCGCATCAAAGACCGAAAGAACAGCTTCGATCCACTCTTGGACTCCGCCATTGAAGTTCGAGATGGGAGTCCAAGGGAAGAGCGAAATCGCCCAGACCTGACGAGCAAGGGGGCAATCAAAAATAACATGTTTAATATTTTCAGATACAACAAGATAACTTGGACAAAAGAGTCCACAGGGCAGCGGCGAGCGAGGAGATTGGAAGAGGTCGGGAGAATGTCATGGCAGGCACGCCATAAGAACACATGAATTTTCGGGGCAACAGGAACTTTCCAGATCTTCTTCCACACGGGACTAGTAGGCGAGCCCGAGTAAGAGGCACGGTTAGCGCCCCCAAGGGCAAGTGCCACCTGATGTGCACTACGAACAGAGAATGAGCCATTCCTCTCAAAGTGCCAAATAAGCTTATCATCACGGTTAACGCGGCCCAACGGAATACTTCGGACAAGTGCTGCGTTGAAAGAACAAAAAGTTTTCTCAACCAATTTCAAGTTCCAGCCCGCCCCATTCGGGAGAATGAGTTGAGCAACTTTGGAGATAGTTGGGTCCAGCGGTTGGCGAATAAGAGGATGGAAAGAGTTTGATCTCGGGAGCCATCTATCAGACCAAATGTCATCCAAAACTCCAGAACCGATGCGCCATCTCGAGCCAGCAACAATAATCGGTCTAGAGGCTAAGATGCTCCTCCAGGTGAAAGAGGGAGAGCGACCCAAACTGGTGCCAAAAAAATCAGAATTAGGAAAGTATCTTGCTTTAAGGACTTTGCTGAGAAGACAATTCGGAGAGGAGATGATCCTCCAAGCCTGTTTGGCCAAAAAAAACAAGGTTGAAGGCCTTAAAATTTCGAAAGCCCAATCCCCCATTACACTTACGTAAACACAGTTTCTCCCAAGCGAGCCAGTGTATGCGGTTCTTGTGTTTGTTGTTCCACCAAAAATTAGATAAGAGGGAGTCCAATTCTTTGATGAAAGAGTCGGGTAACTTGAAACATCCTATAGCATACAAGGGGATGGCTTGGATAACTGCTTTGATGAGAATCTCTTTACCGGCTGAGGACAAATTATTTTCAGAGAATCCACAAACCTTCTTAGATTTTCCTACAATTGAGGGTAAACCCAAGTAGAGATCAAACTTGTCAACACACTGAACCCCCAAACAATTAGCCAATTCGGATTTGGACTCAATCAAGACATTACGACTGAAAACCATCGAGGATTTTTGGAAATTGATAACCTGTCCAGAAGTCCGAGAATATAACTCAAGAACATCAGCAATGCCATTAAAAGCCTGAGAGTCGTCCCGCCCACAAACGAGAGTATCGTCAGCAAAGAGGAGGTGGGAAATCCTTGGAGCATTCCTACAAACAACGATACCTTGGAGAATTCCTTTCATCTCGAGATCCTGTAAACAGAGAGAGAAAACTTCTGCGCAAAGAAGGAAAAGGTAAGGAGAAAGAGGGTCACCCTGACGGATGCCTCTACCCGGGATAAGACTTCCAAACTGGTTACCATCAAGAATAAAGGAAAATGACACCGAAGAAATGCATAAAAAAATAAGATGAACCATCGAAGAGGGAAAAACTAACCTCTCAAGCATCCGGATAAGAAACCGCCACTCAATACGATCATACGTCTTGCTCATGTCGAGCTTAAGAGCAAAACAACCCTCCTTTCCCCTGTTCTTTAGTTTCAGGAAATGGGAAATCTCAAAAGCAAGAAGAACATTATCCGTAATAAGGCATTTCGGGACAAAAACAGACTGAGAAACAGAGATAATATCATCAAGCACCGGTTTAATACGATTAACAATACACTTAGAAGCAATTTTGTAAACAACATTGCAGAGGCTAATGGGACAAAACAAAATAATAGAGTCAGGCTTATTTGCTTTAGGAATTAAGACAATATGAGTGAAGTTGAGCTCTTTGCAGAAAATGCCTTTGTTAAGAAAATTCAGCACAGTAGCAGAAACGCTTTTACCCACAATATTCCAATATTTTTGGAAGGAAAAAAGGGGAAGGCCGTCAAGGCCCAGGGATTTAAGAGGGTACATACTAAAAAGGGCCTTTTTTACCTCATCGGTACCGAAGGGACGATTCAGGGCCTCCCTCGAAATATCATCCAATTTCGGTTGCACCAGGCGAATAATCTTATCCATATCCTCCTCCGAGCAGCTGGAGGACTTGAAGAGGTCACCAAAATAGTTACCAATAATGTTTTGGATCTCCTCTTTGGATGTACAAAGTCTACCACTCTCATCCCAAAGTCCCTCAATTCTATTATTTTTTGCACGAAGAGAGGCTTTGTTGTGGAAGAATTTCGTATTGCAGTCCGATTCTTTTAACCAGTGAGCCTTTGAGCGTTGCTTCCAAGCAATTTTCGCCTGTTTTACCAACTCCTCGATGTGACTACGAAGAGTTTTCTCTTAGGCTTTAGAATCAGCCGTAACAGGTTTAGCACGTAGAGCCACAACTAGGGATTCAAGTCTTTTCATTTCCTTCTCAAGATTCAGAGCCTGAGAATTCTGCCACTTGAGGAAACCAACTTTGCATTGATCCACATTGTTCAAAGTAGTAAAAATGACTGAGTCGCTTATATCATCTTGCCAACAGTTCCTTAAGATTCTTTCACAATCCTCTTTCCATGCCCAAAGAGCTTCAAAATGAAAGGGCCGTTGTGATCTCTTATTTCCTTTGGGCTTTTTATAAAGTTCCACCAAGATGGGAAAATGGTCAGAGGATGGGTTCATAATGTCGGTAACATTAGCGCTGGGGAATAGGAAAGACCATGACGAGCTAGTAACAACATGATCCAGCCTCTCTTGAATAGTATGCGGGAATTCATGATTATTATCCCAAGTATACCAACTTCCCTCAAAACCAAGATCAATGAGGCTGGTTGTGTCCAACGTTTGATGAAACACTGCAATTAGTCCAGGAGCACGAAGGTTTTCCCCCTTCTTTTTCACTGTTACCGAGGATTTTATTAAAATCCCCACAGACAAGCCATGGGTAATTTTATTTTTTGCTTAAACACTCCAGAAGTTTCCAAGTGTGCCAACAAAACTGTTTATTCGGTTCACCGTAGAACCCGGTGAGCCTCCAGATAGGATCAGAGCCAACACAACCAACCAGCACATCAATATGATTTATATATAATGAAAGTAGGCTAACATTAGCATCCTTTCTCCAAAGAAGGGCAAGACCTCCGCTTTTACCCACACCATCAACATTGATCCCAAACTAGTCAATCGAGTCCTTCAACTGTTCCACTTTTTTCTTGCCACAACGAGTCTCACACAAGAAAATAATTGAGGGGTTAAACTCCCTAATCAGGGAAAGGATTGTCTGAAACTTTCGGGGACCCCCCCAGGCCCCGGGAGTTCCAAGATAGGAGATTTATAATTCATGGCGGGCCTGCCTAACAGCACACGCCAATACAGAACGACCATCTTTCGCCGAGGAAGAAATCTCAAAATGGGAAATTTTCGCCAGCTTAGGATGTGGAGAGAGGGGAGGTTCCAAAGAAGTAGGAGCTTGTCTTTTAGGGGCTTTTAATGGTGGAGGAGAAGAAAGGTTTGGGAAAGATTTTTTGAGATTAAACTTTCTGTAACGTCGAGGAGAAGGGGAATGGGTTGGAAGACAAACTTTGGTTGATTGAGAAACCATCTGGGCAAGAAACGTGGTCGGGGTGAGGTTCTGTTTGAGAGGAAGCGTGAGAGGAACAGACTTGTTAAGGCAAACAAAAGTAGGAAAAACATTCACTTCAAGATCAGAATTCATGTTCTGAGGCTTCATAACGTCATCCCCCATCATATGGGCCTTTGATAGAGGGGGTGGGATATTCTCTTTATCCCACTTAGGGGAGTGGGCTTTCAGAGCATAGCAAACACTTTCGGTCTTGATGGATGTCGTTGGGGTAGGGTCTGGATAGGGAGACTTGGGTTGGGCTTCGTGGGATTTGCTCTTACAGATTTGTGGGCTAAGGGAATTGAGAATTTGGGCCGAGAGGGATTCTGGCTGGTTTTGTTTTGATGGGCTGGATTGTGAGATAATTTTAGTAGGTTTAGGAGTATTGGCGGGAATAAAAGCAATTTTGGGAGGGTGGGTTTGGTGAGGAGGCTTCTAGGGGGGTTATAGGTCCTTTGACGAAAAGGACACGTTACCTGAAAAGGGAGGATTCTTAGCGGCAAAGAGGATACGGTTGGCCGTGGTAGGTAGAGAATCTTTCATCAAGATATCCGAGGTAAGGGGTTTCTGCAACTGACAGCTTTTTTGGGGAGGGACTGAATTTTTCATGGTTTGGGTAACGTTATTTTTCTGGAAGTGGGTTCGACTTTTCACCGACTCCATTCCGCTGGAGATTGTAGTCGCCGGAGGTGTTTCTCTCAACCATGCCCCATAAGGAAAGTTAGGGCTGGGATCTATGAAAGTATCTTCGAAACGAGAATCACAGTTCTTTTCCATATGATCGCACAACCGACATAGATAGCAAAAATTAGGTAACCGCTCGTAGGTGAACGATACCAAAATTTCCTTACCCTCTGAACTTTTGATCTTGAGACACCTCGGAAGTGGCTTAGAAATACTGATTTCCTCCCTGATACGAAGACTGTCTGCACGTTTTTTGCCCCTATTCTCAAAATCAACATCCACAAAACGACCAACTTTGTTACCTATGAATTCAGCCATGCTCCTGGTGAGTTTGCTAAAAGGCAGGCCATTGATAAGCATAAAGAAAGGGCACTACTCCAGGTTTACATCCAAGGGGTCTTCGTCTTCTTCAACTGTATTAAGAATCATCAGGGCCTTGTTGAAGTGCCAAGGGGCACCATCCCCCGCTCTTCTATGGTCAAGGGCGTGGTTAAATTGCATAATAAACCTATTCTCTCCCAATCGAGTGATACTCATTCCCTTCACTGGATTTATAGCTTTGGAGATAGTTTGCTTCAAGGCTTCAAAGTTCAAAAGTCTCCTGCTAAGCACCCTACCCACCAAACAAAGCTTGTGTTCATTACTTGAATCCCTCCAAGTATCTTCTGGGATGACCACAGAGGAAGCTTCCTCTTCTGTTAGGGATAAGGCATTATTCAACCACTGTAGATCGTTGTCCATTTTGGGCTGAGAAACTAGAAAACAGAGATAAGATTATTCCGGGTCACCATAGACACTGAGTGAGAACCACCAGAAACGTCCCACCGGAGCCAACGAAACACCCTGCAAAATAAAGAAAGAGTGAAGAGACAGAGAAAAACAGAACTCGAAAAAAGGGGGGGAGGGAGGAGAGGGAGAGAGGAAAAGGAGGAGCGGAGGCACTGATTGTGTGGAGTAACAGCCCCACACCGGACGGAGAGAACTAACAGATTTGCAGCAGAAGATTTCTCCAACTGAACGAGAAAAACCTCTCATAAGGAGAGACAAAGGCTCCCTTTTAGAGAGAGAATTTTTTTTTAAGAAATTACATATCAAAGCTAGCATATAGTTAACGGAGCTTTGCAGGAGAATTTTGGCAGCTTCCAGCAATTCCTTTTAGTTTTATTAGGGCAACAATTTTTTGTTTTCTCGTTGTTCTACTGTAAAGTTGTATCTTGTTGCAGAAATTAACAACCATATTTTACACTAATAAATTATTAAATTACAAGCATATACTATACCATTCAATTAATTAAGCAACTAAAATTAAGCAACTACAGTATACATTACTACACTATTAGTCTATTACAGTATTACTAAAAAAAATTTAGCGGTTCAATTCTATATTAGTTTAATAGTTCAAATTTTAGGAAACATAATTTTTTGAGTTCGAATTTTAGGAAAGACAACTACCATTAGGGAAACTTTATACTTTGGTAGGTTATCTCATACGAAAATAAAAAAATTACATAAATTAAGATACGAATCATTTCTTGTAGTGACAATTCAAGTTTAGCAAAAAAGAAAAAAAAAAGATTAAATGAATAATAAATGAATTCAAGTTCTATATCAGTAGAGATGGTGCGTGTTATTTAATCAAAATCGAGTAATTCAGCTCATTTTTGGATAAGGTGGTTAAGCTTTCCACTAATTAAAATTTATATTTCTTTAGTATTTCCTTTTTTTAAGGAAATGTCATTTTATTAAAAATTCCATCAAAATATCCTACCCCAACTAGTCATGTGCACCTCACGTCAATTTCTAAACCTTGTCGCAAAAAGTTAAATCCTTAATTCTATGGACCTCCATATTCCAACCCGACAAAATTCTATGGATCCCACATCCCGGCCCGACAAAATAAGTCGGAGGAAGTAAATCAGGTATTCAGCTAAGGGCGAGATGTGATCAGCCCAATTTCTAAACCTCAATTCATAAATGATGAGCTACAAGCCCACAAACGAATTAAATGAAATGTACTCGTAAGAAATATAAATTATAATATTATATAAAATTTTGATATGGGTAAAAACCTCATCAATTTAAATGATTATCCATATTTATTGAATTTACTCGTTTGCCTTACGATCCATGTTTCCTATCACCTAATGCCTAATTTGAGAGTCCAAAGATTTACACCGATGTAACCCACGTGTCCTAATAATGGGTGTTTTGCTTATTCGTATATTCTGATTGAATGGTTACGTTTGGTGACTCAATCAAGGGTCCGCAAGTCATATACAAAAGATACACTATAATAACATTTTTAAGTGATCAGTAAAATTCAAATCGAAGAGATTAATTTGAAAAATGAATCTTTTAATCACTTTGGTCAATCTTTATTGATGCTATATTTACTAGACTTAATTTATCTCCTAATTGATTCGTAGACAACTCTATTACCCGATCTTCTAATAAAAGAGAATTTAAAAATTGGAATTAAAGAAAGCAGCTCACTAATATCAAAAATTATATGACCTACAAAAGAAAGCACCTCTCTAATATTACTATTTGGGAGGAGGCTCCTTGCTGCTTGGTTGATCTTTTGAAGGAGGATGCCTAAGTTGTAGGCTCCTGCTTCCCAACAAAAAAAAAATGTCAATAACGTTCTTGTAATCTCCCTCAAGAATTACGAGTTGCATTCCCGCCTTGTCGCGAGTTCTGCTGCTGCCAGTGCCGCCTCCAACTCTACTACGTACCGCTGTCCCTCCTCTACCTTGTCATCTGCCCGACTCAAACACCGCCCCTTCAAATTTTACTTTTACTACTCCCTCCTCCGGTGCTCGTCACTTCCCCGATAAAATCTCTAGCTTGAGGACAGAGTCCTATCCACCTCATCGTTTCTTGATAGGTAACATAATAACTCCTCGTGAAATCAATCAACTTTGTCGGTGTTCTACCAACTTTATCAAAGATTTTCCTATTTCTATTCAACCAAATCGCCCACCGGTGGAGCTATCTAAGTTAGGGTAAGGGAAATTTTTATAGTTTTAAAATTATATTTATGTACGTATGATAAAAATTGAAAAGCGCTGCACTACTACTCTTAATGTACCTTGTTTCAAAAACTATCCCTATATATAGTATATATTTTCATTATAAAAATTAAAACAATGACGTACTAACTCTGAGGTTCCAATAAAGCAATTTTATACTTTGCGACTTGAATTTTATTCCAATAAATAAGAAATTTTAGTGTAGGTTTTGATGTATTTAATATTTATATTTACTCTGACTAATAATTGCTAAATGGTGAGGATGAAAAAGTCAAACACAAGAAAACTAGCGGGATCTACATCTGTGTTCCGATTAACTAATACTATTATTTTTAATAATTTCATATTTATTTATTGGCAGACAAATTAAGTATAATGTCGAGAAGTGAGAACTTGACTATATTAATCTATTGTCTGATTGGTCACATTATCTTTATTGTCACATGATACTTTATTGTTTTCACGAAGTTTTAGGCCATAATTACTGTGGTTCCCATGGTTCGCGGCAGCATAAATTGCCATCCTAAAAAAATAAAATAAAAATAAAAAACAACTTTGATCTAATTATGTTCATGACCATCCTCGTAAATAGGGTTGATTTTAGTAATTAATGAATTCAATTTTAAACTGAATTATTGAATTCGAATCTCGATTGGATGAGCGTGTATCAAAAATATAAAAGTTAAAATATTTGGGTGATATAATATGAGAATATATTATTAATATTTACTAGTAAGAAAATTCTAGCTCCAATAGGAATTTTCTATAAATATAATGAGTAAGGAACTTTACACTATTATGTTATTAAATTAAAATATAAAGAAAAGTTAATCAAACAATTCATGTAAGTCTGTGGTCCAAAAATTCAGAAGTCAATAAATCTAATTAACAAAGTTCATTGACTAAATAAGCATCCGGCATCCCCTATGCATGTGAAGTTTCAATTTTCAAATTCCTTGTCAGAACCCATAATTAATACTAGTATTTCCAAGTAAGTTCCATGCCTAATGAGATTTATTTATCCCTAATCCATAAGGAGTTTTTTTCAGGGAACCAAACCCTTGTATTAGTCAAAATGAGTTAAAATGACCTTGTGTTATAATTATCATTTTAAAGATTTTGTGTTATTATTATTATTTTTTTGAAACTCTTGAATTGTTGGGTGCATCCCACACATTAGATTTTGTGAATTTAACATCACTTTTCAGTAAATCTTAATTATACTCTAATTCTTTTGGTGTGAAATGTCAATTGTATATATTTTGATTCTAATCATTAATGAGCTCGATTTTTTATTTTGAGAAAAGGTAATGACATACATAAAACACTTAGATTTTAAGTGTGATTAAGATTTGACAACTTGAAATTTAATATTTTGAAATAAATTTTATAAGGGAAAATTATATCCAACTATCCTGTATTTAGACCTAATTATAATGTAGTCCATGATTATTTAGAAATTACATTTTAGTCCCTAACTTTTGTTAATATTTGTAATTAGACCTAACTTTTGTAAATTTTTGGGATGATTTTGCATTTTTGGTCATATATTAAATGTAACACTCATAAAAGCATACGGAACATAAGTGTACTTTTGCAAATTTCGTTAATGAATTCATAAAAACAAAAAATATAGAGATTATATTGTAATATCCAAAATAATAGGGACCAGGTTGTAATTAAGCCTAAACTGAGGGTAGTTGGATGTAATTTTTCCAATTTATAATTGATATTTTAAAATGAAAAATGGTGTTCGATTCACAAATGATACTAAAATTTTAAGAACAAACAATTGATAACATAGAATCTTTTATTAAATGATAATTTATAAAATATAGGTTTTTTTTATCTCATTTTTACTAACACTCGGGTTCGGGAAAAATAACCTAATCCATAAGTCTACTTAGTATTATTATTGTTTTTTTCCCGTTTTCACCCATGTACCCGGGCGGATGCCAATGGATACAAATTATGTACAGATATAGTATTCAGTTGGTTAATAAAAGATCAGGTATTGCGACCAAAAAAAAAAAAAAGAAGTTAATGCACCAAGTTTAAGGAGAGCTCAAATCTGTTTTTCCTCCGTATTTAATATTACATGGTATATTGGTATTCGTAATTTTTATGTCTGATTTAGTGGACAACCGATATATAGTAAATTAAAAGTCTTTGGTGAGGTTATACATCAACTAAAAAGCTAATAATTAACATGATAGATATTGTTCTTTTCTGAAATTATACACATCCAAACTATTAAAAAAAAGAAATAAATGAAAGTCTTAATAAATTATGACAGATGTATTCCTTTTCATCGTTTATAGCTGTACAACGTTGGTATAATAATAAATTAAATCTAAACCAAAGTCTTCCCTAACCACGCAGCAAGCCCAACGATTACGAATCTAAGCAAACCAAATCCGATCTAATTCTCCAATAGATTTACGAATAGTCAATCGATTAATGAAAACCCGAAATTACCCTCGTAAACCCCTATAAATTCTTGCATGAACTCGATGCATATCATCACCACTTCACCCCAAACACACAATACACACACTGCACAATACCATGGCTTTTGCAGGTCTAGCAAATGCCTTCTTTTTCTCTCTTCTTTTCTTCACCTCCATCGCCGCCGTCCACGGCGATGTAGTGGAGAAAATCGCCGTTCCTCCAGTTCTACCACCAGTAGCTAAGCCACCGGTTAAACCGGTTGTCCCACCAGCTAAGCCACCGGTTAAACCTGTTGTTCCACCAGCTAAGCCACCAGTTAAACCAGTTGTTCCACCAGCTAAACCACCAGTAGTCGTGCCCCCGGTTCTGCCGCCGGTTAAACCTCCCACTTACCCACCGATTAGGCCTTCGGTTGTTCAGGGCGTTGTTTACTGCAAGTCTTGCAAGTACAGGGGCGTTGACACTCTCTTCAAAGCCTCTCCACTTTCTGGTAAACTTAGCTTGCCAAATTCTTCACATTTTCAATACATATATTTATGTAATTCAGTAATTTTGTGTGTTTTGGGGAAGAAATAAACAATTTGCGTGACAAATCAAAACTAACTATATACACTAAATTATAATAGTGTATGTAGTTACAAATGATATATAATATGATATGATAGGTAATTAAGTATGATAGTCTTGGTTTTTGAATCATATGATCTATAATGCATATATGAATATTTCCAGTGGCGGAGCCAGAAAATTAATTCAGGGGGGGTCGACCAAAGCATAATAATAAAGAAAAAATAACAAGTGAAATTCAAATTTTTATATTTTTTATCTCAATTATTATTAATTTATTATATTGACCCTTACTAGTATTAATTTTAATTTTATTGAGGGGGTCAATAATGAAAAATACAAAAAATTTACATACACAATACACAAATATATATACATATATACATAATAAAATTTTTTTTTTTTTTAGGGGGGTCAATTGCACCCCCTCACGTCAAGGTGCCTCCGCCAGTGGAAGCGAGAGTAGGGGGTCGGAAAACATTGCACATTAAGGATCGGATTGTCAATTGCAGTCGAGACTTGGTATTTCCAAGCTACACGATCAAAGAAACTTGCAGCTAAAAGAATATTCAGTTAAGCTAATTTGTGTACGACTTCTGCATAAGACTTCTGCTTGTGCGTATTTTATTTCAAAAAGATGAATAGTAGTCATAATGAAACCTGTTTTATCCTACTTAATTTCTGAATTGTTTCAATATCAACTCCTTTTTCCATATTTAATTATAAAGGAAAGCCCAAACCCCCTAACCCGCATGGATGCAAATATTCGCAAAATTATGGAACACATGTCCCTAAAATTAATTTTCGGAAACATGATTCTATCAAAGTTGAGGTTAGAGAAAAGCTGCCACTATGCGGCATCTGGCAACATAGTTCCAGGGAAAAAGAGCATCTCATGAGTCATATCAATACAAGGGGGAACATGAAAGCACAAATGGAAAACCAAAAATAAGAAAAATTCACTTCAAGAATACATCTAAATAAACTAACCTATCTGCAATATAAAAAATAAATTTATTACTCATTAACAATATATATATATATATGTTGAATATGCCACATATAAATAAGATTAATTGTTGGAGAATTAATCAATGAGTATACAAACAAATAAGATTAATT